>WSLM01000685.1:0-13435 GCA_019677335.1 Ceratobasidium sp. UAMH 11750 | reverse complement strand
CCGAACAACGACGCTTGAAGTGGAGACCGTGCTGGTGCTGGTGCTTGGGTAGGCAACATCATCCGGGGAGCAGCAGGAGGTACAACCGGTAGATTTTGGACCGGCACACTTGCGAGTGTGGATCACGATTGGTCGCAGGTGGGGAGGCATGTGGATTAGTAACGGCGATCAACAGGCGAAACCAGCGGGACATACTCGCTGACGGGCGACTGGACCGTAGGGAGGGTGCGGCGAGCCATGATTGTTGCTCGGAGCCGTCCGTCCTCGGGGGATTATATATTCTTACAGTGTCGAGAGCCGTTCCCTAGAAGAGACCAGGCAATGTGTAATCTACGCTGTCAGCGGTGGGACCGTTTTTGCTTTTGTATTATAGGGGAACATAGAAACTTAAAGATGAGCCGAGGGCGGAACTGGAGGTTCTTGCATGCCCTCGTCCGTTAGTCCTTTACCGAGAGGAATTCGGTCGAGTCTCTCCACCAACCATCTGCCTACCCTCACGCAGTGGCTAACTCGAGCTTGGCGCCTCTAAGGGGTTTACATGGCTCCTATCGCATGCACCATGAGCCTGTCCAAACGGCTTGGTATCGCATCTTATACATTCGTGAGCAAAGGAGTTGGGAGCTGGTGGAAGCGTTGGGGATTACGAGACACGTAAGGTGTGCATTTCGTGCGGTGAGCTTTCAAACAAAGCGCCGTGTTCATTCCCTGACTGCATTATTCAGGCTAGACTACTTTCACCGGCATCGGGGAGGCCGGGACCGAGGTGAAATATCTTTGCGGGCTGCATACAGCATTAATTGATGCGCATAATGGTGCCGAAGTCAACTCCGACTTAGCGACGGTTGGTTAGTAGTCAGCAACCGCGCCGCGCTTCTCGGCCGGACTGCCCTCTTGGGTCATATTTGTCATCGTCATTACGCATCCTCTAGATTATCAATGCCCATGGAACAGATATATCCATCATTAAAGCGTTCATATAGTGTTGCCTCCAGCTCCAAGAGCTTTCCATCTCGAGATGCACCTTTGTCTTTGGTCTCTTGGTGCCAAAGATGCGCGGTGCACCTCCGGGCTAGGTTCCTGCCTGAATTCATGACTTCGTATTTCACCAGCAAGGGGGTAGAGTATTACGCCCTGCGTCTAGAGCAAGTTATGTCTCATGGTTGCTGCGGATCACCGGACCTCGTTGGTTCGGGCCTTCTGTGGGCCACAATACTAGGCCGAAAAGGGAGATTGTGGGAAGATCGACAGAAATCGAGCCACGCCTCTCATTTCACTCAGCCTCCTGCATCACCCTGCGGAGTCTACGACCAGGCTAGCGACCAGAGAATTGTGTGCACAACATTTTGGAGTGGGCGGCGCCTCCTTCAGTCCAGACCGAAGCGTAACGGATCATTGCTTATCCCACGTGAACAAGCCGGCGGGTTGATTGGCCCGAGGTGGCGTGGATGTATGCATGGGAAGAGGTGGGAGAGAGGAGTTGGAGTGCATGCACTCCGACCACCTGATGGGCACGTATACGGTCAGAATCGATGGTTTAAACTGGCTAAATTGCGCGGTTTCGCCCATTGCCGCAACGTATGGTAGGACGTATTTGGCAAACGCCGAGAATGTCCAGCCGTTGCACTTCGACGAGCTCTGATGGTTTGTAGTGCTGGCCTCACTGGACACCCGAGATGGCGTACATTATTATTTGCAAATTCGCTGTAGCATTCAGGCTTGCGGTATGCGTCGTGCTTCCTTGGAACATCCATCAGATTGATAAGGTGTCACTACGATCGAGGGTTATGGTTATGGCTTGTGTGCTGGATGGTGTTGAGGTCGGACACGCCAGCGCCTTACGTACCTGGGCCCTCGGAGGCCGCTGTCCCGACCTCGGCATCTCCTCCGAAGCCCCTTTCTCCTATCTTTCTTCGTACAGTCGAACCTGTTGATAAGAATAATGACAAGTGGGACGTGAGCTAGAATTCTGTCAGTAAGGGTTTGTCGCACCAACCGGCCCATGAACAGGCCGGTCTTATGTAAGCAAGGCACTCATAGCATACAACGAGGCTGTTGATTGAGTGCTAGGAGAAACTATGTACATAAATTAGTTAATAATATACAGGTGTATGCGCCATATATGCAGGATAATGTGTAGGATATGCATAGGGCTGAACCAGTCCATGATCAATCTCATCGGGAAAATCCCCCGTTCGCTCTGCAATGACCTGATCAACAATCTCCTGGTCAGTCCAAACGTGCTCGGTGTAGAACGGGATATCCATTTGCAAGAGCGCCTGCTCAAACTCGGGCTCCATAGGGATTAAGTTCGCAAATGGATCATTGAAATAAGGCTGTGGTGGGTAGGTGGGATGATTAACTGGGGGGAGGTAGGTATGAGGGGGTGCAGAAGTGGAGAAAGAATCATGAGACGGCACAACCCCGACGTGCTTCCAGCAGTTTTGGATAGTTTGGGGGGTAACATTGGCCCAAGCCTTCGCTGCAAGCTGCATTGCTTTCAGCTGATCAATCTTGTACATGTTGGAGAGGCCAGTGCGATCACGATTTAAGGCAAACTGTGTGAACTGACGCTTGTACTGTGATTTAAACGAGGCAATAATTCCTCCATCCAGTGGCTGAAGGTGTGCTGTGAGGTTGGGTGCAAGGGGTTCGATACGGACAAAAGGATAATTGTCCTGGTTGTGCTTGTGTGACGGGGCATTATCGCAAAGGAGGAGGATGTGGCGACCTTGGCGTCGCATATCTTCGTTTAGATCATACAGAAACCTAACAGAATGAGATGAGTTGGTGGTTTTTATACATAACATGAAAGAAACAAGCTTACTGTGTCCAGATCGATTGCACCATCCAAGCCTTTTTTTTTCCAGAAGTAGTAATAGCCGAGGTCAGTCGCTTGATATGGTCCAAAACAGTGTGGTTTCTTTGCCCGGCCGATGATAAGTGGATGACGCTTGTCGGAGCCGTCCATATTGACGCAGAACATGTAGGTGAGTCGCCTTTTATCTAGTTTTACCCCAGGCATTTGATGAAGCGCAAGACCACGGGTAGGAACCAAACAGAATAGGAGCGCCGTCTCGTCAACATTGTAGACGTCGCAAGGTCGATACCAACAGATGATGCGTAAAAGTCGAAGGCGCTCATCGGGGAGAGTTTGAATCGGGGCTGATGCAGCCTCACCGTGAAATATATGCGACGAGAGACCAAGACGAGCTTTGAAAGACTCGAGCCAGCCGTTAGAGAACGAAAGAAGATCGTCCGGGGAGCCAAAAAGACGACAAAAATCCCTAGCCTTCTCGCGAATTATGTCCCCAGTAAGTCGAATGTTCTCGTGGAGTTTTTGGATAACCCACAGCCTGAGGGCTGCGTCGACCTCAGGCAGAGTGACTAGAGGGTGACGCTTCTCGCTGAGTCGGTGAGGGTCATCTTTGACATAGTCCCGAATGAAAGCCTCATGATCAAGTAGGCGAGAGATGGTAGGCTGTGTAATGGTAGCGAATCCCGCGTCTCGTAGCAGTGTGACCATTTGAGTTTGAGTATAGAGTGTGCAGTTTGCATAATAGAAGTCGATAATGTATAAACGATCGTAGTTGGTGAGATTTTGCCGTTTAGGAAGGTTCCGAGCTCGCTCTGCGATCACGGAAATGCGTCGCTGCATCGACGAACGTGTTTTCCCAGACTTAAGAGCCAGTTAGTGACGCATATATGGAGGGTGCCACAGCAAACGTACCTTCTGAACATGGTTGCTCCTTGTGATAGCAAACGGAATGGCACGAGGCATTGAAAAAATCTAGGAAAAACGAGAGAAAAAGGTCGAAGCATGAGCACAATTATGGTCATATTTCTGTCTCTTATATACAGCGAAATGGCAGTGAAATCCCTTGAAAACCCTCCCTATATGCATTCCTTACCAGCACAGGTCTCCTTTTCCGGCGAGAGGTGGCTATGCCTTACCCTGGCTTTGGCTCTTGCACACACCGGATGGGGAATTTGACCCCCCCACATGAAACACGTCAGTTCTGTCGCACTATGCATATGCACAGTATTCTTATCACCAGGTTCTACTGTATATAATCCGCCTCGGTCAGGACCGCTTCCTGCATGGAAAAGTGCCTGTACCTGGGCTATGCACCTTGCTTGAGGTGTAATTCATGCGGTTCCGCTTGAAATGTATCTGCGGTATACGGTCTTTGCTGGAGGATTGCCGAGAGCCCCTCATTGTGGGATGTATGCGAGCCAGACTAAGGCTCACTAAACATCAAGACAGGGTAGAGAAAGTTATACGGGACTCATCCACAAGATAAGAGCCAAGAGGTCTCACAACATGCCTGTACTGGGACATGGTACATACACCTGTAGGCCGCAAGATAGTTGGCAAGGACACCGCGAGGAACTTGGAGTGGGTACTCTGAATTGCCTAAGGGTCTACTTGCAAAGAAGACCCTTTGAACCCGTCATTTTTGATGGTCTCAATTCAGGGGGGCGGGGGGGAGTGACCTTGGCGAGGAAGGTCATTCGTTGTCTCTCTCTCGCACCGTGTGCTCCCGCTGAGACTATGTGTGCAGGTGTCGGACACCTGACAAATGGGCTAAAGACCGGGGCGAGGCAAGTCTTTCCTCAGAGAATTGAACTGCAGCTGAGGCGCAACAGACACTTATCGATAGCTACAACCTTGGGGTCTTTCAGAACCTTGCGTATCTTTTCAATGCACTTCCTTTGGATAGTAGGTCGTGCCAATGCAATCCATCTCATACGCTCTAACCCTCGTTGCAAACCCGCTTTGGGTCCTCCTGATCCCGCTACGTACTGTCCATTATACCGACAGTTTCGCATAGGCGAGAAAGAAGGGGCATACACGACATGCAGGTCTCCGAGAAGGAAATGGAATGACTGATGGCAACGAGGGTTACCACCGGCTTTCTTTGCTCCCCTGTAAATCCATCTAGCAATAAAACTATTTACATGCCATATCTGAGTAACTAATATGCTCTTGAACTGGACTGCTGGTCCTGCAGGATTAGCTTCAAGTCCATTTCACTCAGACATGGATGCACCCAAACGCAAACCGATTCAATGCAACACCACAGAGTTATAGAATAACACGACCGTTGAAAGAAGAAGTGATTCGAAATAACGAGAGAAAAAAGAGAGAGAAAAGATCTCGCTGGAGTGAAAAGAGAAAGAGAAAGAAAGAGAAGCTTCTCGTGAAGAGAAGGGAAGGGAAAGGTTTGGTAGAACTAGCTGTCTTGAGAGGCCAACACTGCAGCGTCCCAGAGAAAAGGGCACGAACTGGTGGCTCCCAGAGGACAACCCGAGGAGGGGCCAAGACGCTCATCCGCTACTCGACGGGACCTGTAGAATATCAAACATTCGTCCCACGACACGTCCAGTCTCCACAAACTCCGTGCACCCCAACCAGGCTCGATAAACGTGTGCTCGCAGCAGAAGGTGCCACTAGTAGTCTTTAAATTCGAGCGGCGTCGCAGCTCTCGGAGCATCACACAAGTGAGCTCGACAAGAGATAATACCCTCCCAGCGACCTGAACCACTAATCAGTGAGGAAAGGGTGAGTAGACGATGTGAAACTTACAAATTCTCCAGGCTACGAGGCCTTGAATAATCGTGGCTGGAGGGCGACGGTCGCCCCAGCCCCGTCTTATATACCCTGGCACTCTGCTGGACGGGAGACGCCCCGCAGCACATTTATACTCAGCTTGTCCGGTGGTCGGCCAGCGTTCGTCCCCCTTTGGGATGAATCGTGCTTCTTGCTTCAACAAACCCCGCCCCCTGAGGTGATTTTGAGTTATTTTCTCCCATATTACCGCTGCGCTCGCGAGTTAAGCGAGGTCGACGATCCGAATGTCATTCAGTCCACCAAAGTTCGCAAGCCGGCGCGATGCTGGATGTGCAGTGGTCTGGGCCAGCATGCGCGCCCCCGAAATTATTCTAATTTATCTATCGGTGAGAAACCATGAGTTCTGGCATCCGAGATATTTTGGATTGTTCAGTTGGTCTGGACTGGTCGAAGCAAAGGCCTCGTTCTGTCACGTGAGTTTGTTTGTCTCGCGACGGCGGGGCAAACATTGAGCGCCCACCAACCTTATGTCAAAAACAGTGGCATAGAGCTGCACAAAGTATTATTGGGTGGAAAGCAAAGTACATTGTAAATGTATATTTGAAACCCCGGACCGTTGCCCGAGGAGATAAATTTGTTTGAACCCTTAGATGATGCCGGGAACGATGACAACGCTGGCCATTCGGACCCGTCTACTCCCAAGGTCGCCTTCTTTTCGCGGAAAAAATTGTAGCCGTCCAGTCCAATCAAGACTCGATCCCCACCCTGCCCAAGCAGCCTCGATCCTTTTCCGTAAGAGCGTGGCCCAGCTGCTCATGGAGTGAGATCGATGCCTCGACCTCATACTCGTTCGACGCTCTTCAGCCCCACTCCTCCCGCGTGGTCACCACATCATCGACCTCTGTCTCGACGAGGCCAACATGCTCAACCTCCGCCTCTTTCAATCCCTCCCCGAACTCGGTCGAAACACGCCTGGCCGAGTACTCGATGTACTCGCACGCCATTCTCAAGTCGATGATCCTGAGCAAATGTCTGTTGCGCCGTCTCAGAATGAAGGACGGGCGTTGGACGAGGTGTTGTGTCTGTTGTTGGATACGCTTACTTTACGTGGTTGTGAGAGGATCAAGAGAGGATCGGTTGAGGGGCCTGTGGAGCGTCGAGCGGGGTCGTTGAGAAAAGTGAGGATGTTTGGATGTGAAGGGATTGGGCTTAAAGGTGAGCTTCGGCGGACTGGGACGTGGATGCCTCCTGTTCGGGGTGGGTCGACAAAAAGCGGCAAGAGTGGAGGGATCATTCTGAAAAAGGTGGATCTGGTACGGCGAGATACGGCGGCTGGGTTTGTGGTTGTTGATCGGAATGTGAGACGGGCGGGGAAGGTGACTGGATAAACAGGGTGTTTGATGTATCTATCATGATTCATGATGCTTCTTCATTGATGTTTATGCTTATTTGTCCTACCAAGAGGGAACTTGGGAAATACCCCGATGTTATTAGTGTACTTACGCTGTATTTCTTGGTGTTATGTTCTTAGTTTTGATGATGTATGCTACTACTATGCACGCGTTCTTTTCAATGGCCGGTCTGGTGCGGGCATTAATGTGGTACAAACCTCCAATCGACGATAAAAGCATCAAGGAATAAGTCAAACACCGATTAATTAGTAAACTCTACAAAATACACGCTACGTGGACTACCAACGTGTGGATCTGCATATTGACATACAGGGGAGCATGAGAGAGGTGAACATAACAGGACAAGCAAGTTATTGTATGCGCGCGTGTGGATCATATATACCGTTTGGGGTGCTTCATGAATGGTATAGTGGTACCAGATTCAGCTTCTAAAGCTTGTCTAATTTCATTGAGCGATTCCCCGACACCAAGGCCAGTGCCTAAATAGCCTCTGTCCCAGGTGACGAGGATGCGTGTGGCCTGCATGAGCGGACCAGGTGTTAGCTGACGAACGCCGACACCGCCATGCAAGCCCCTCACCAATATCCAGAGGCCTAGATATTCAGGTTATGCGGGACTAAGCCAGCCCGCCCGAATAGGGAAGCCTGAAGCGGAGACCGTGCTGGCGCTGGTATCGGCGCATGGGTAGGTAATGTCACCTGGGGAGCAGCAGGAGGTACAAACAGTAAATTGAGGGCCGGCACACTTGCGGGTGGGTCGGGATTGGTCACAGGTGAAGAGGCGTGTGGGTCAGCAACAGCGATAAACAGGTTGAATTGGCGCGACATACTCGTTGAGGGGTGACTGGACCACAGAGAGGGTGCGGCGAGCCATGATTACTGTGCTAGCCCGTCGCCCTCGAAAGTTTATATGCTCCTGCAGCGTCAAAAACTGAAGTCCCGAGGAGGGTCCAGGCAATGTGCAATGTATGCTGCAGTGGGTCTGTTTTTGCTTTTGGATTATAGGGAACACAGCAACCTAAAGTTGAGCCGAGGGCGGAGCTGAATTTTCCCGCATCCCCTCGCCCGTTAGTCTTTTATAGATGAAATTTGCTTGAGTCTCTCCATCGACCATTCGCCTACCCTCGCACAGTGGCTAACTCGGGCGTCGCGCCACTAAGGGATTTTAATGGCTCCTATGGCATACACCATAAGCCTGTTCAAAGGGCTTGGTATCGCATTTTATACGTTTGCGAGTAAAAGAACTGGGAGCTGGTGGAAGCGCTAGGGATTACGAGACATGTAAGGTGTGCATTTCATGCAGTGCTTTTTCAAACAGAGCATCATGTTCACTCCCTAACTGCATTCGGGAAGCCTAGACTACTTTCACCAGCACTCAGGATAAAGGCCGGGTGCGAGGAGACATATTTTTGCTAGTTGCAGAGCTATATACAGCATTAATTGATGCCCGTAATGGTCTTGAAGTCCACCCCGATTTAGTAATTGTTAGGTTAGTTGACCCAGCAACAGCGCCGGCTTCTCCACCGGTACCGCCTTCTTGCGTCATATTTGCCACGTCGTTACGCCTCCTCCGGATTATCAATGCCCATGGAACAGATATATCCATCGTTAAAGCGTTTATAGCGTGTTGCCCCCAGCTCCAAGGGCTCTCCGTGTCGAGATGCACCGTTTTCAGCCCTTGTCTTTGGTCTCTTAGTGTCAAGATGCCCGGTGTGGGGGGTATAGCGGGTTGCCCCCCGTTCCATGGGGTTTACGTTGCTTTTAGCCCCGTTTTTCCCCCTTGTCGTTTGGCATATTTGGGAAATTTTCCCGGGTGCCCCCCCCCCCCCCCCCCAGGGGCTAACTTCCTGCCCGAATTCAAGGCTCGAATTTCACCAGCGAGTAAGTCCAGGATTATGCTTTGCGTCTGGGGCAAGTTATGTCTCAAGGCTGGTAGTATGAATCACCGGACCTCGTTGGTTAGGTTTGGGGACTGGCACAATACTAGGCCGAAAAGGGAGGTTGTGGGATGATCAACTTAAACCGAGCCACGCCTCTCATTTCACTCAGCCTCCTGCATCGCCCTGAAAAACCTACAACCAGGCTAGTGGCCAGAGATTGGTCGAGGTAGCCCGGATGTATGCGTGTGCAGAGGTGAGAGAGAGGAGTTAGAGAGTGCGCACCTCGATTACCTGATGGGTACGGTCAGAATCGGTGGTTTAAAATGCTAAATTGCGCGCTTTCACCCATTGCCAAAACGAATGGTGGGACGTATTTGGCAAATGCGGGGAATGTCCAGCTGTTGCACTTTGACGAGCTCTGACGGTTTGTGGCGCTGGTCTCACTGGACACCCGAGATTATTATTTCCATATTCGCTGTAGCATTCAGGCTTGCGGTATGTGTCACGCCCCCTTGGAATGTCTACCGGATTGGTCAAGGTGTCACTACTATCGAGGGTTATTATTATGGCTTACACGCTGGATGTTGTTTCGGAAGTCGGGCATGCCAGCGCCTTGAGCACGTGGGCCCTCGCCTGCATGCGCGATCCCGACCTCGGCATCTCCGCCAAAGCTCCTCCCTCCTACCTCTCTTCGTATATAATCTGCCTGGGTTAGGACCGCTTCCTACATTCGTTGTCTCCCTCTCGCGCCGTCTGCTCACGCTGAGACTACGTTTGCAGGCGTCGGACACCTGACAAATGGGCTAAAGACCGGGACGAGGTGAGTCCTTCTTCAGAGAATTGAACTGCAGCTGAAGCGCAACAGACGCTTGTCAATACCTACAACCTTGGGGTCTTTCAGAACCTTGCGTATCTTTTCAATGTAATTCCTTCGGATAGTAGGTCGTGCCAATGCAATCCATCCCATACGCTCAACCCTCGTTGCAAACCCGCATTTAATTCTCCTGCTCCCGCTACGTACTGCCCCTTATACCTACAGTTTCGCATGGGCGAGAAAGACGGGGCATACACGACGTGCAGGTCTCCGAGAAGGAGATGAAACGACTGACGGCAACGAGGGTTACCATCCGCTTTCTTGCAATCGTCCAGTCCATATCAAGACTCGGTCCCCACCCTGCCCAAGCAGCCTCAATACTTTTCCGTAAGGGCATGGACCAGCTGCTCGCGGAGTACCCATTCCTGGAGACCGAGCTCAAGAGGGACATTTGGCTTTGGCGGAAACACGCCCGCTGATCAAGTCGCTGCTCAAACCCGCAACGTTCGCCCTACACCTTTTCGTACCATGACCAAGGTTCGCTCCATGGCTGCTGCTCTGCGCTTCTGGATCAACAAGTGGACGTCGCTTGATCACTGGTCGACCAGACGCCACACCTCTCCACATGGAAACTGCACCCCTCTCACGACTCTTATACTGGTCCAAGGAAAATTCACTGCCGCCTGATCCAAGTCATCCTTGAGCGCGGATTATTCGCGCCTGACGGGACCGTGTCGGATCTCTCAAGTGAAAGCTTTTTGAACTTGGAAGGGGGAACGCTCAAGCGGGTATCTTTGACGAACATGGCATGGCAGTGGAGTCCTTATGCGCTCGGGTGCGTGTGGGATCTGGCTATTACACTGGTGAACCCAGCCGAGAGCCTGCGGGTGTACGATCTACCGTCGTACTTCGGGACACTCGACGGCGCTGCGTCGTTGCGCACATTGGCAATTCGCATCGAGGGGAACATTGCCGTCTCAATCCCAAACAAACCATCTAGCGATGGCGGAAGCCCAAGCTTCCCATCCACCATAGTCTTGCCATTCCTCACACATCTATCCGTACATGGATCCATCCCCCCGACCCTCCTCCGCCTATTCAACACACCCACCCTCTGCCGCCTCAACCTCACACTCGCCCGACCCTCCTCAACCCCACTCCTCCCGCGGCCACCACATCATCGAGCTCCGCCTCAACGCCAACCTCCGCCACTTTCAATCCCTCCCCGAACTCGTCCGACTGGAACTCGGCTGGGACATGCCCGGCCGACTGCCCGGTGTACTTGCACGCCATTCCCAAGTTGACGATCCTGAGCACACGCCCGTTACGCTGTCTCAAAACGAGGGAAGAGTGCTGGACGAGGTGTCGTGTCCGTTTTTGGATACGCTTACGTTGCGTGGTTGTGAGAGGATCAAGAGAGAGTCGGTTGAAGGGCTTGTTGAGCATCGGGCGGGGTCGTTGAGAAAGGTGAGGATGCTTGAATGTGAAGGGATCGGGCTGAAAGGTGAGCTTCGGCGGACTGGGACGTGGATGCCTCCTGTTCGGGGTGAGTCGACGAAAAGTAGCAAGAGTGGAGGGATCATTCTGAAAAAAGTGTCTCTGGTCCGGCGAGATACAGTGGCTGAGTTTGTGGTTGTTGATCGGAATGTGCGGTGGACGGAAATGGTGACTGGATAAACAGGGTCTTTGATGCATGATCATGATGATTCTTCTATGATGTTTATGCTTATTTGTCCTGGGGGCCGATATGGGATTTGGGCTGTTGGTGTACCAATTACACTGTATTTCCTGGTACTATGTTTCTGGTGTCGATGGTGCATGCTACTATCATGTACACGTTCTTTTTGATGGCTGGTCTGATGCGAATGCTCGACGTGGTACAAACTTCCAGCCGGTAATACAAGTACCAAGGAATGAATGAGTCACCTATAAGGCAGCAGACTTCACGGACTACATGAAACAAGATACATCCAAGGGCAGATCTACATATGAACATACAGGGGAACTATAACCAGAACAAACAGGACAAAGTTTCATGTTATTGTATGCGCGTATGGGTCGTATACACCGTCTAGGGTGCTTCATAAATTATATGGTGATACCTTGTTCAATTTCTAAAGCGTTCCTAATTTCGATTGAGCAATTCCCCGACGCCAAGGCCAGTGCCTCAGCCTCTGTCCCAGGTGACAAGGATGCGTATGGTCTGCATGAGCGAACCAGACGTTAGCCGACGGATAATAAGGCCGTCATGTAAGCCACTTACTTTTCCCAGGAGTTCAGGTATTCAGATTATGCGTACCAGTGTTACGCCGCCCGAACAAGGAGGCTAAAAGTGGGGATGGCACCGGTGTCTGAGCGGGCAGTGGGGCCGGAGGAATGACGAGATGAACTACCTGCAAACTACGGGCCAGTACACTTGTGGGCAGGGATTGAGGTTGGTTCCAAGTAGAGAGGCAT
Organism: Ceratobasidium sp. UAMH 11750; assembly: GCA_019677335.1. NCBI lineage: Eukaryota > Fungi > Basidiomycota > Agaricomycetes > Cantharellales > Ceratobasidiaceae > Ceratobasidium > Ceratobasidium sp. UAMH 11750. The sequence goes on along the minus strand of WSLM01000685.1, from coordinate 1,301 downwards.
GGGTTAGCGGGAGCAATGACAGGTTCAGCTGGTGAGACCTACTTGTTGGTTGACGGCTGGACCACAGGGAGGGTGCGGCGAGCCATGGTTATTGTTCAGATGTGTCCACCGCAGGTTTATACCCCGCCGCTTCGAAAGTTAGTTGAAAGCCTCTTCTAGCGTAGTATAAGAGGGTTAATACGCGATAAAATTTGATCCTCAACACCTGGATGAATCTACAACCAGTGAAGGAGGCAATAACGAGGTTGGTAATGGTAGTAAATTCAGACACACTCAGAGGGTAGCTTTAAATAGGGGGGCCGAATTTGATTCCTGGCTATCGTTGTGTTTGTCCACTTTATCACCATAGGAGCCAATTGATTGGCTCTTGCAGCGACTACCAACCCAAGTGTGAGTAACCCCAGATCCGCTTTGCGTTCTTCCCTCCAGCAACCTGGTTTACCTGGCTGGTGATTCAGAGTAGCTGCCTTATTATGATCATGCCCACCAGATTGCCGGTTTAACTCGAAATCGCTTATTGGCCTTACTTAAACAAGGTCGCTGCTATGGAGGGGTTAAATAAATGACGAAAAATGGGGTCTTACAAACCTGAAATAGTACTAAGTAGTGGGGCTGTAATAGATAAAGACACGAGGTAATCTCGTGGCCCGTGGGCAAGATTTATGTATTAGATAGAATGCAATGGTTCTAGGCTGCGTCCGTTCATCAGGGCGTGCGGAACTGCATGTCTGTGGGGCTTCTCATGGGACCTGCATGTAGCTCTCACGCGACACTTTGTCTCCGTCGGCATATATTCTATTTGTCGGATCGTTTGCTCTCTTCGGGAGGAGGGGATCTTGTGGACGGAGGGATTGGGCCTAAACCAAGTCCAGTGGTCAAAAGGTGTTTCTTGGGCGTTGGCACTAGTGTCCAATATATGTACATTTGAATGATGTCTAGACGCTAGGTTTCAACTGCACAAAAGCAGATTGATATATCAAAATATCTAGACACTTACGAGCTGTTCTAGTAAACCATTTCAAGGCCCAGGATTCCCATAAGCTAGGTATCCCAGCGTTCGGGAAACGATATACAATTCGGTATATGTACATTATACGCTCTGATATGCATACGTTGGTGGTTTTGTACACACTTGGCTAGAAGTCACTGGTCAGTGGCGGAAGAGCGCACAACCTACTCTCAGTAGGATCCCTTCGTCAGAAAGATACAGACCCATCCTTCTCTCTCTTTTTCCTTATCCGCCTCGCTATCGCAGATAAAGAAAGCGCCGGGGTCCCTATTTCCTCATCCCACATCATGAC
>WSLM01000684.1:0-13455 GCA_019677335.1 Ceratobasidium sp. UAMH 11750 | reverse complement strand
GTCGTACTTGTACCTCTGTGGATTCACAGGCGACAACTTGGCGATCTAGGCTCTGCCCCATTGTTCTTCTCCTTTCTATCTTTTCGGACATTCGGACACGTACCTCAAGCCCTCGGATCTTGTCAACGCTTCGTTTTATTCTGGACATTCTCACGCTCAAATATAGTCTGTCTTTATCTGTCGTGAACTTGGTTCACGGTCGTCAACGGCAACTGTAGGTACCCCTTCCTTGTTACCGCCCAACACCAACGACGCTTCGGCCGCCACCATCTGCCACCACACCATACCAGTACCATACCCCGCCACCAATCCTCGAGCCAAACATCGCAACGCATTGGATTTCGATTTAACCGGTTTGTATTTGGTCCTGTTCCGGCGATCATCAGCCCAGCCCTCATTCGGCACACTAACCGCGTATATTATCTCCAGACATTTTACAAATTGCGGCACCGGTCCGTTTCGCGCATCCCCTTCCAGACCGCCAAGCTCTAGTTCCGGCCGTTAGGCGCACCCCTGTAGATATCCCGACTATTCTCGAAAATGTTCCTTGTCCCCACGTTTTTCAGGATACCCGTCCCTTGATCTTCTGGTTAGTGACGGTTGGGGTGGATTCATAATTTGCGTGCAATCCACCGTGGTCGATATCTTTGACGGCAACGGCCGTCTCGGTGGCACACCGTAGCGCGTGAGTAGAAGCCCAATAATTCGAGTAGCCAGTCAATACGAGGTAAAGGCTTACCTACGTTCCTTTCCCTGTAGATAATGTCAGAGCGTGTCATTCACGTCAAGTCTGCGATGACCAACCGGCAACTTGGCGGAAATTTTGTGAGCTGCCGGATGCCACCAAGTATCAGATACGCATTATGATCTCACTTTCTACACAGAAAGGTGCGCATTCAGATTAACCTGGACTCGATACCTGCAAGATGATCCTTATTACTTCCGCGAGTGTCATTCGGCCTGTAGATTTCGGCTTGGGCAAGGCAAGAATGTGGGTGAACATTCCTGGTGTTAATCACGAATAACCTCGATTGCAGTTTAGGATTGAGTATTTTGGTTTAGGTGCGTAGTGGGTTCCAGTCTACTCATCAGGTACGCACCCTGACTCGCCTCATTTCAGCCTCACCCAGCGTTCGAGAAGGTCCAGCGCCCTCTTGCTCTGCCTCTCAAGCCAGGGGTAAACCTATTTCCGTTCCTTAATCTTCGTTTCGTCGACGCCGGCCGGCACGCATCTCATTGGGCGTCACTGGGAAGATAGATTTGGAGCGACGATCATTCGGCCACTCGGGGGCAGGTGAAGTTCGTTGCGTGTCGATGGAAGATGAGGCTGATATGGTAGTGCAAGTTGGCTTTGCGGATCTAAGTTTGGCCGAGGGGTTCGCATCTACTCTTAAAACGTCGTATTCTTTACAGTTTCGCTGCGATTCGTACGATTCATGGAATTCTTAACCAGTTTAGAATATACTATCCAGAGGCCGACCTATTTTTATTCGGATGGCCAAGTAATCTCAGCCTGTTCGTGGAGTCGGCACTACGGGCTCAGTCAACCCAAATTCACCTTGGAGCTGGATATTTCTGATCTTGGGGCGCTGGCCCGTGAGACGAAATACAAGTGTGCGACAGAGCGAATGCCAAAGACTGTGGCGAGCAGGGTCAGAACTAGCTCGCACGCACTTTGCCTGGTGCAAAAGAATGCTACCTTGATGATAAAAATTGGTCGAAGATCCCCGAATTGCCCTTTTATCAGGCATGTCCGCGCACAGCCATCCGTCCAGACCGAAATCAGCGGGCACGGTTCGCCTCGGGCAGAAGCCTGGAACAAGGTGGAGGAGACCCTTTCGTACGGTCCCATCATGGTAGGACGCGTCACGATATCTTGGAGGCCGCGACATGAGCGGCAGATGTGATTGGTTGCTGGCGCATATATGTGGAGGTGGTGGAGCAAGCGTACGTGGCCGGCGGCAAGCTCCATTGGCACTATTTGTTGGATACGGGGGTAGCAGCATTAAACCGTCAGCGGTTAACTCTACGTATAATTAATCTCGTAAGCTGTTGTAGACTTTCAAATATCATTTTCGTATTCGATGAAGACATAATGTGACTCTTGCACTTTGTTTGCGTTTTGTTTCCGAGCTTTGTCAGCTCGGCGGGCCGCGGACAAACGACCATTCAGCCAATCGTTGCGTTCGTGACGTCCACCTCCACTTTTCGTCATGCGGTGGCCCCGATTCCCGAAGCATGGGAAGACCTCCAACGATGGGCACGTGTGTGACCTTCGGTCGCCAGCTCTGTGTAGCTGCGCGGAATACACAGACCGATATAGCTGTGCATCTGTCGTATATAAACCGTACGTCTGTTGCTCTTCGTCCCCCATCTAACAACATCTTTCGCCTCACCATGACCGAGTATACTCACATCATCAACGGAAAGCCCGCTACCTCGCCAACGACCCTCGACGTGATTAACCCTGGTACTCAGGAGAAGATCGTCCAAGTTCCTGTCGCGACCAAAGAGCAGGTATGTTCCCGCATGCCTCCGGTCTACGGGCGTAATCTTATGATTACCTAGCTCGACGAGGCTGTCGCTGCAGCACGTGCTGCATTCCCCGCGTGGTCTGCCACCCCAATCGATGAACGCGCCGCGATTCTTAACAAGATCGCCGACGTTCTTGAGAAAAACGCGGAGGAGTACAAGAAATCGATTACACTGGAAAATGGTAGACCTGTAAGTAAACATCCTATGATACGGTGTTTGAACCATAAGGATTTGCTCCTCCTAGTTGAACGGGTTCGAGACGGACTTTGCGGTTACGTGGGTCCGCGAAACTTCGAAGCTCCGGTTGCCCAATCAGGTTATTGAGGATAACGAACATCAGAAAACTGTTGAGCGTTATACCCCAATCGGAGTGGTGAGACCATAATCTTCTCTCGAAAATCAAGCAGCTAACGATGTTTACAGTGCGCGTGTATTGTTCCCTGGTATGTATACCCCGCCCCGCCTTTTTGGCAGGTCCTGATCTAGGCTGTAGGAACGCTCCCTTGCTTCTCTGCGTCATCAAGGTCGCCAGCGGGCTACTCACCGGAAACACACTTATAATCAAGCCATCTCCTTTTACGCCGCTCACCACTCTCCGGTTCGTCAAGGACATTCAGCCCATTGTTCCACCCGGCGTGGTTAACGTGCTGAGCGGAGATGATAACCTTGGCCCGTGGATCACATCTCATCCGGGTATCGACAAGGTCTGTTATTCCAACGGCTTGAACTATCCTTATAGCTCACCTGGGGGCATTACTCTTAGATAAGCTTTACTGGATCGAGCTTCACTGGCCAGAAGGTTATGCAGAGCTCGAGTGTTGGTTTGAAGAGGGTGACCTTGGAGCTTGGTGAGTCGTCGTTGAGAAAATGTTTGCGATTTGACTAATGAGGTACGCTCGTTCAGGGGGAAATGACCCCATGATTCTCCTGCCCGATGTGGACCCCAAGGCAGTCGCACCGTAGGTTTAGACACTGATGTCGAGCGAATCCGTCTAACCCGATCATTGTTTTCATTAGCCAAATCTTCTGGGGGGCTTTCATGGTGAGTGGATCGCTCAGGATATGACGTCGGAGATATTGAAGTAGCCGCGACGTTAGAACACGGGGCAGGCATGTAAGTAAATCATCGTAGTCTGGGAGATTTTGTTCGATTTAACTCATGTATCCTTGTCGGGCTTACAGGTGTAGCTGGTGAGACTTCTACACTCCATAGACGCCAAGAATGTCGCTAACCTTTACCAAAGCCAAGCGTCTCTACATCCACGAAAAGATTTATGACGAGTTCCGCGACGAATTTGTCAAGTTCAGCAAGACCGTCAAGGTTGGAAATGGCATGGATCCCGAATCGCAGCTTGGTCCGATCCAAAACCTTCCCCAGTGCGTCAATATCTACACTTTGGTTCCTTTTATTTACGCTCGTCGCCTATAGATACAAGAAGGTTGTCTCCTACTTCCAAGACGCTCATGCCAATGGTTACAAGTTCGTTCTCGGTGGCGATGTGAATCCTAATCCCACCAACGGCTTGTACGTTCCGATTTCTATCGTCGACAATCCCCCTGAAGACTCCAAGCTCGTACGAGAGGAGCCATTCGGTCCTATCGTGCCGCTGTTGAAATGGAGCGATGAGAAGGACGTGATTAAGCGTGCCAGTGCGTATCTTTACCTGATACGTGATGAGTATTGAAGGTCTCATATTCAAACAGACGACACGTACTTGGGACTTGCCGCTTCGGTTTGGGGAAAGGATCTCAATGCTGTCGAGCGGATTGCTCTGCAACTTCAGGCTGGAAGTAAGTCATTGGAAAATGAAGAGCGAGGACGTCGTTAATCTCGTCCCTATCTCAGCCGTATCCATGAATCAATTTATTCCCTTCTCACCTGCGAACGTAAGTCGATTTGCCCGAGATGCTCACCGCAACCATGCATACTAATATGATCTTCGCAGTCGTTTGGGGGCCACAAGCAGTCAGGGCTCGGTGTTGAAGGTGGGGTCGCTGGGTTGAAGGCATATTCGAATGTCCAACTTGTGACTTTGAAGAAGGATGCCGTACTTACTGTTTGAGCGTAATCGTGGGCGAACGACACTCTTGTATGTACTTGAAAACTTTAAACAAATTATGCAATCTTTTGCCACTATGGCTGGGTATATGCGCGTTACACACCTAATGAACCCCCACCGCTTGTCGCCTGAGGTGGACACGCCTAGCCAGGTACTTCACACACGGCGGCCGGTTGGTTGCTAGCGATGTTATACCGTTCTGGTCCATTCCTATGGCTTGGCAGCTGATGTTATGGTAGCGTGTACTCATTGTAATGATCCGTAGTAGTGTTTTGTATCATATTTGTTGACATACTGATTGTATTTTCTAATTCCGGGCGGTTGTATGTCTTGTAGTTCGTGCGTACTCATGGTCTGATATGGGGTATTCGGCTTGATCCTGGGGATGTCCCTTGCTTCTCTGTGCAGTCCGAATCGCCCACACGCTCGGAATCAAAAATACGCTCATAATCAAGCAATATCCGTTAGTACCGACCGCTACCTGCTTCGTCGAGTACATCCGGCACCTCGTTCCACCTAGCGTCCTGAATATGCCCAACGCCTGTGACGACCTTGATTGTATTCAAGAGTAATCTGCAACTAGCCTTGTTGTTGAACGGGCGGTCCTGGTGCGACCTAGACTCGCCAGCCTGGGAAAACGCTATCACGGTACCGGTTACAGGCACACGCAGCTTTCTACCGAGACCGAAATTAGCGGGCAAGGTTCGCCTCAGGCAGAAGCCAGGGGTAAAGTGGAGGTAATCCCTTCAATCGTATAGTCACCTGATGGTGGGACGCGCCACAGTTTCTTGGAGGCTGCGGCGCGAGCCCCAGAGGTGCCTGGTTACCGGCGCATATAGGTGGTGAGCCAACATACGTGTCCGGCGGCATTGCAGGGTACATCAGCACCATTTACCGACCGTCGGGGTTGCAACCTTCAATCGTTGGCCATTTAACTTCATAGATTTGTGAAGTATTGTAGATTTTCAAGTGTCGTTTTCGATTTTCATGGCAATATGATCTAACTCTTATTTTTTTGTTTGTGTTTGTGCCTGCCTGGGGGTTGCTGACAAACCGGCGCTTAGGTATTAAATCATCGCGTCCGTGTCGATCCAGCTTCCACCCCCACTTGTCGTCACGCGGTGGTCCCGGAGGGCGAGAAGGCCTCAACGGTTAACACGTGTGAGACCTATCATCGCCATCTCTGCTGTAGCTGCGTGGAAGATACAGACCGATAGCGTTGTGCATCTAAGGTATATAAGCCGTAGGTCTGCTCGTCGTTCCCCCGTCTTACAACCTCTCTTACCCCACCATGACCGAGTACACTCACATAATCAACGGAAAGCCTGTCACCTCGCCGACGACGCTCGACGTGATCAGTCCCGGTACTCAGGAGAAGATTGCCGAGGCTCCTGTCGCGACCAAAGAGCAGGTACGTTCTCGTATCCTCCCTCTCTTCAGGCGGAACATTATAATTATCCCCTAGCTGGACGAGGCTGTCGCTGCAGCGCGGGCCGCATTTCCCACGTGGTCTACCACCCCGTTCGATGAACGCGCAGCGGTTCTCAACAGGATAGCGGACATTATCGAGAGGAACTCCGAGGAGTATAACAGGTCGATTACACTGGAACAAGGTAGACCCGTAAGTAAAAATTTTGTGATACGATATTTGAATCGTCACGATTTGCTCCTTCTAGCTGAATGAATTCGAGACGCGCTCTGCCGTTATGTGGGTCCGAGAAACTTCGAAGCTCCGGTTGCCCGATAAGGTTCTTGAGGATAACGAAAATCAGAAAACTATTGAGCGTTATGTCCCAATCGGAGTGGTAAGTTCGTGCTCTGCTCCCGAAACTAAGTAGCTAATCAAGTTTAAAGTGTGGATGCATTGTCCCCTGGTATGTGCACCCTGTTCCGCCGTCATGGCTGGACCTGACCTTTGCTGTAGGAATGCCCCCTTGCTTCTTTGCGTCATCAAGGTCGCCAGCGGACTGCTTACCGGCAACACGCTTATAATCAAGCCGTCTCCGTTCACGCCGCTCACCACTCTCCGGTTCATAAAAGACATCCAGCCGCTGGTTCCTCCCGGCGTCGTTAACGTGCTGAGCGGAGACGATAACCTTGGCCCGTGGATTACGGCCCATCCGGGTATCGACAAGGTCCGTTATTCAATCGTCTCGAACCATACTTGCAGCTCACTCGGGGGTGTTAATCTTAAAGATAAGCTTTACTGGATCAAGCTTCACTGGCCAAAAGGTTATGCAGAGTTCCAGCGTTGGTCTGAAGAGAGTGACGTTAGAACTCGGCGAGTGGGCGTTTGAGGTGGTGTTGCGCAACTTCCAACTAATGGAGTACGCTTATTTAGGAGGAAACGACCCCATGATTCTCCTGCCCGATGTGGACCCCAAGGCTGTTGCACCGTAAGTTTAGGCAACTCTATTGAGCGAATTAGTCCAACTCAATCGCATCGCTTTGATTAGTCAAATCTTCTGGGGAGCTTTCAAAGTGAGTGGATCTCCCAGAGGCTAGCGCCGGAGATACTGAGGTGGCTGCGATGTTAGAACACGGGACAGGTGTGTAAGTAACTCCACACAAGCAGGATGATTTCGGTTTATTTGACCCATTGCTACTTTCTCGGCTTACAGGCATAGCTGGTGAGACACTACACTATCCATATGCCAAGAATCCACTAACTCTCGCCAAAGCCAAGCGTCTCTATATCCACGAAAAGATCTATGACGAGTTCCGCGACGAGTTTGTCAAGTTTGGCAAGACTGTTAAGGTCGGAAACGGCATGGATCCCGAATCACAGCTCGGTCCGGTCCAAAACCTTCCTCAGTGCTCTAATTATCTAAACGTTGGTTCCATTTATTTACGCCTGTGACCATAGGTACAAGAAAGTCGTCTCATACTTCCAAGATGCCCATGCCAACGGTTACAAGTTCGCTCTTGGTGGGGATATCAATCCGAATCCCACCAACGGTCTATACGTCCCGATTTCTATCGTCGACAATCCCCCTGAGGACTCGAAAATTGTATGCGAAGAGCCTTTCGGTCCAATTGTGCCATTGTTGAAGTGGAGGGACGAGAAAGACGTCATCAAGCGTGCCAGTTGCGTATCTCTGCCCGATTCCGTGTGCGTATTCAAACCTTATTCGAACAGATAACACGAACATGGGACTGGCCGCCTCGGTTTGGGGGAGGGACATAGATGCAGTCGAGCGGATTGCTCTGCAACTTCAGGCTGGGAGTAAGTGATCGGTCAATGAAGAGCGACAGGATCGTTGATCTGACCCCAATTTCAGCCGTCTCCATGAATCAGTTTATCCCCTTCTCACCTGCGAATGTAAGTCTAATCACCTAAGACACTCATTATTAACATGCATATTTATATGGTGCATATAGGCGTTTGGCGGCCACAAACATTCAGGGCTCGGTGTTGAAGGTGGAATTCCGGGGCTGAAAGCATACTCAAACGTTCAACTTGTGACTTTGAAGAAGAACGCTGTGCTTACTGTTGAATAACGATAGACTAATAGTGCTCTTGTATGCATTTGAACACTTCAAACGGGTTATGCAATTTTTGGCTACCATGGTGGGGTATATGCGCGTTAAACACACATCAAAAGCCCGTCGTTTGTCACCTAGGGTAAGGACGCCCAGCCAAGTACTTCACACATGGCGATCGGCCAGCTGCAAGCGATATAACCACTCCGATTCATTCCGATGGCATTGCATCTGACTCTGTCGGTGTGGAAGCGTGCACTTATTGCAATGGTCGGTGGTTGCGTACTAGCTTTCCTTTACGATCTATATTTGCTGTCGTGTCGAGGCAGAGCTTCATGTTTCGACATCAGAGGCGTTGCCTAGTTATCAATATACTGATCGCACTTTCTCGTTCCGTGCGGCTCTACGCTGAGAATTGCATGGGCATGGTCCCTCGCCCACGCTATGTACGGCTTCTTAGCTTCGGAAAGACGTCGCAGTAAATGACGTACGTAAACCAATGATTTTGTATGTCTACGGGACATTTTTATCGGCTGCACTGGAATCATACGCTATAACCGAACACGTACAACAATCTGCATACGATCGGATCATACAAAGAAGTTCGCGTATACGGAACCACAAGCGGCACGGGTCCTAGTCCGTATCATCAACATTCTACACCCCGTTGTTCGTATTCATGGTCTGATACAAGGTACTGAGGTTGACTCTCGGAGGAATATCCCCTACTTCTCCGTGCAGTGCCAATCGCCGGCGCGCTCGTAACCGGAAACACGCTTATAATCAAGTTATCTCCGTTCATACCGAGCGCTGCCCCCGATTCGTCGAGGGCATCCAGCATCTCATCCCACCTAGCGCGCTGAATACCCTCAACGCCTGTGACGACCTCGGTTGTATTCAAGCAAGTCACAATCGGTAACTAGCCTTATTTGTGAATGCGCGCCCCTGACGATACCTAGACTCGCCAGCCTGGGCAAATGCCATCAATTTGATGATCACCATGCTCGGTCTGTTGAAACCGGCTCGAGACTCCGGCCCCTCTGAGCGCCAACGAGCCCAAGCGGACTTTGCCGAACTCTACACGCTCAGTTTGTAGACGGATTAATTGTCAATTTTTTTCTATACCGGTTCCTCTTCCGGGATTCTTGGCCCATTTGGGCAAGTATTCCTTCGCATGGGACCTGATATTCGTTCATGTCGCTGGTTGGCACTGTTTGGACCAACAATGGTGGTGCACGTGATCACCCGAAGACATCGACCAGACGAGTCGAACGGGCTCATCACCTCACATCAGGGATCACTCTCGATAGCGCCCCCGAGCTCACCTCCCCCTATTCTCACTGTATTGGCGGAGAACTTTGACCGCGCCGCATTCTCGTGATGGAGCCTCGCGGCCTTGCTCGAATACGATTCGGCATCGATCGATTGGTCACAGGCGTGGTTTGTGTTTTTTTGGGCCATTTCGATGGTTCCAATGACGTTCGGTGTGCGCAATTAGGCCTGGCTGTGCGTGGCTCCCTTTTGATCGATGCCCGCGAGGAAGGTGAACGGAAAGCGAACTCCGACGCACTATCCTAGTCATCGGCTATAAAGCTGGTGCCTGCGACCATCGACCCCCATCTCAGCGTCCGGCTGCAAGCTACCATGTCTGAATACACTCACATCATCAACGGCAAGCCTGCGACGTCCTCGAAAAAGCTCGATGTCATCAACCCCGCGACGCAGGAAAAGATTGCCGAGGTCCCGGTCGCAACCAAGGAGCAGGTACGTAACACGACTAACGATTCTGACCTGATTTAATGTTTAACTACTTAGCTGGATGAAGCCGTGGCTGCTGCTCGCGCTGCTTTCCCAGGCTGGGCTGCCAAGTCGGTCGACGAACGTGCCGAGGTCTTGAACCAGATCGCCTCAATTATCGAGAAGAACCTTGAAGAATACAAGAATGTGCTCACCGCGGAGCAGGGAAAGCCGGTGGGGACGCTGCTCTCGCTATCGAGACCACTTGTTGATTCATCCACTATTCTAGTTGAGCAACGCCTAGCTTGAGATTGGGTTTGCCCCCGTCTGGATACGCCAGACAGCGGCCCTGCGCTTATCGGAGAACATAACCACCGACAATGAAGAGCAGAAAGTAATTGAACGCTACGTTCCCCTCGGAGTGGTAAGCACCTGTTCCTCAGAATCACACCGCGTACTCATCACCATTCCCTTGCGCAGTGCGCAGGCATCGTCCCATGGTCCGTCCCTGTTTCCTCGCTTTGAGTTTCGAGTCTCAAACTATCCATAGGAATTTTCCCCTTCTCATCTGCATCGTGAAACTCGGACCGGCGTTGTTGGCAGGCAATACGATTATCATCAAACCTTCTCCGTTCACGCCCCTTACCACGCTGCGCTTCATCAAAGATATTCAACATCTCGTCCCGCCTGGCGTCGTCAACGTGCTAAGTGGTGATGACAATCTGGGTCCTATGATCACCGCCCACCCGAATATCGACAAGGTCAGTACAAGTTCATTTTACGTGTGTCATTACGCGACTCATTGTGTGTAGATTAGCTTTACAGGGTCTAGTTTCACGGGTAAAAAGGTGATGCAAAGCTCTAGTGTCGGTTTGAAGCGGGTGACGCTTGAGCTCGGTGCGTCTGCTGACTACACTCCCGGTTCGCGGCTCCTAACCTCACCTTGGCAGGAGGAAACGATCCGATGATTCTTCTTCCTGATGTGGACCCGAAGAAAGTCGCTCCGTACGTCCCAGTATTTGATTATTTTAGATTCTATCTTATCGAACAATACCTACAGCGAAATCTTTTGGGGGACATTCGCGGTAAGCTTGCTCCAATCAGGATAAACCGCAATTCGCTCACCCTAGTGCTGGAACAACGGCCAGGCTTGTTAGTATATTGCGCCTTAATTATTCCTTGTTATTATACTCACAACGCTACCTCCGTGAATAGGCGTAGCCGGTACGATTCATGTCCTTTGCTAAAGATTAACCGATGCTAACGCCCCTATAGCCAAACGACTCTATGTACACGAAACAATTTACGACGAGTTCCGTGATGCATTCGTCGAGTTTAGCAAGACCATCAAAGTCGGAAATGGCATGGATCCCGACTCGCAACTTGGCCCGATTCAAAACATCACCCAGTCGGTCCAATCCATCCTCCCGCGTTATCTTCCCCGTTTACATCTCCGAAACACAGGTTCAAAAAAGTCGCCTCGTATCTCGAGGACGCACGCGCCAACGGCTACAAATTTGCTCCGGGTGGAAACCTCGACCCGAACCCGACCAAAGGACTGTTCGTCCCGATTTCGATCCTCGATAACCCGCCTGAAAACTCCAAGATTGTTCAAGAGGAACCGTTTGGACCGATTGTGCCGTTGTTGAAGTGGAGTGACGAAAAGGACGTGGTTGAACGTGCTAGTGCGTATCAGTATTCCTGTAGAATAGGATGTGGGCTGAATATGGTCGTGGCCGCTTAGATAACACGATCCTCGGTCTCGCGGCTTCGGTTTGGGGCGAGGATGTACAGGCTGTGGAGCGGATTGCCAAGCAAATTCAAGCCGGAAGTGAGTGTCTATCCTCGTCTTTGGCACTTGTGGTTCATTTAGAAACATGGCGTAGCGGTGTCTATGAACGAGTTTATCCCGTTCAGCCCTTTGAACGTGAGCACATATATTGAACATGTTTTCTCCTTACTCATTATGTCCGTAGGCATTTGGAGGGCATAAAGAGTCTGGAATTGGTGTCGAGGGCGGCATACATGGGCTCAAGGCGTACTCGAACCTCCAGACGCTCACCCTGAAGAAGAAACCTGCGTTTGTGAAGGGGAGTAACTGAAATTTCGAAGGAGAGTTGGTTCCATGGGCTTGGTTATGGTGATATAATCTTGTGCCCTTTTGAAAAACATCCGTGAAAGGATTAAAGGAATGGTCTTTCTGTTGTGTACCGGCAAAATATAAAACATTGGCTGCGGGTCAATATGTTGATTCGGGCGCCTACGTGAACCACAACCATCTGGAAATGATACGCAGTCAATCCAGTGGCGTCTTCAATACCAAATTGCATGGCGACAAGCCGGGACAGCATATTCACCCGCTCATTCCCGGGTTAGGAACGAAGTTGCAAGGTGTTAGCTTTCAGATTGGCTGACCGGGCGGTAGCCACGCACACACGGCTTGTGCATCGAGAAAATAGCTTTCTTGACGAGGTTATATGCGCAGCGAGTCACGTATAACCAGGATGGTAGGTTGGTATCTGGTATAGATATTCTTTGCCCATGGTATCCCGATCGAGGGTCGACGTTCCTAAAGCGCGCCAACGCGACAGGAGTATGAGGGACACAAATAGTAATCCCAACGTTCATGCCGATAACCTGGAGGAGGGATGGAATATTGCCTTCGACAAGGTCATGAAGCGCTCGTCTTGTAAATTGGCCAATGATATTACCAGCCAGTTATTTGCTGGCGAGGCAGCCGAGCATGGCACACCGCATTGAGCTGAAGACTGAGAATATAATTTCGAAAGCAAGAATCAAGTCGATCCCGAGTAGCTCTTAGCTCCAAGTGCCGAGATAGATGACGCTTCTGTGAGACAACTAAGACCTCGGGGCACAAGTTATGAGTTGTCATCATCGCGCATAATCCAGTAAACCCGGCGGGTTCCCGGGGTTGTCGGTATCCAATGTCCAATAGACGTGTCATATTGAGGGAGCAAGGAATCTACTCCAGGCTCGTGAGAAGCCTAGGCGACCCATGAAACAAGACACGACCGTAACCCCAGCATGGAATCCCTTCACTCTTTTCCGGCAGGCTATAGGTCAAACAACACGGAAGCCCCCATCACCACCAGAGCGTGCAAGTTACACGCCGAATTCACTCCTAGATCAAAGGTAAAAAGGTCGTATTCGTTGGCCGTCACCATCGTAACTAACAAAATAATCTCCTCTAAAAATAGCAAGATGCGATTGGCGTATTCTTGCCCTTCCATCCAACTAGCATCGCAAAACCGAGAATCAGCTCACTCAACTCGCATAATAAATAATGACTCACCGCAATGGTAGCAGTCCAACAATCCTTTCGGGTCATATTTCTGCTTGACCGCCCACAACTTGGCATAGTTGTCCGAACCCCAGAACGAGCTCGACGCATTAGGTTCATATACATCCGCCTCGTTCTACGCACGTCAATCCCCGAAATCTTATTCTGATAAATCAACTCACTAGATAAGCTCCTCCCTGAGGCGTCAATGCTCTCAGCGGCTGCATCGCATTATACAAATCCAGATACCCTTTCTTCGCCACATCCACGCTCGCATCCCAGCTCCACACCGCATCAGTAACCGCATGCCACACTGCGCCTCTCCACGCAGGCGTCACG
>WSLM01000683.1:0-13471 GCA_019677335.1 Ceratobasidium sp. UAMH 11750 | reverse complement strand
ATGTACACACGTGACCACTAATTGGTCATAACTAAATCCAACATAACGGCATATCATGCCGGTCGGCGCTTTCCGACATGAATACAATGGGTCGTAATGTGTTCTATATGCGGTATATATGCACTGTGGTCCGGCATGTAACAGCAGGCGAGCACGGCGTTCATAGTCACATGATTGGTGCTCGCGCGCTCCTGCGAGTTAACTTGCATTCCGGGATTTGGCAGAGCCAAAGCGGGACACACCCCTTTGCTCCCCAGACCGCTTGGTCCTGGGTAAACCCAAGGGATAATTTGATCGGATCTGCCTGAGTGTAATTAAATTGATAAATTCATTGCAATTCGGGTAAATTACCCCACGAACCGCCCCCTGGTTCTATTACACCTCGGGTTTTTCTTGAGTGGTTGGGGCACATACTTTGCCTCACCATCATACATATTCCACGTAGATAATAACAACTTCAGAGCTCCGAGCAGCTTCCCTCGGCAGCACGGCGCTGTCATCATTCAGAGCCTTCTCCGCCAGCGTTAAGCTGCCAAGAAAATATAGTTAACCTTCGATCTCAATTTCTTGATTGAACATACCGCTGGCTGTTAGGAGGTACCCCACTATCCTCAAAGATCATCCGTTTGACTTCGAAGACTGTGGTCCACGACGGGAGCGACAACTCCAGCTCTGTACCGGTCTCACTGTGAATGCGATCTTAAGGAGAGGCAACGATATCATTGTTTTTATATCAGTTTAAGGCGCACAGTGGTAGTCGCGGCCAAGTCGGATACGTACATTTCCGATCCTATGGCCATGACGCCGGCACTGATAAGTAAACAAGTTGGTTGTTCTGGAAAGTACCAATCACCGGGCTTCCCCCTCCCATATTAAATCGTGAAGGTCACTTGTCTTTTGCTGTGGTTGAGCTTTCGAAATCTTTGCAGCCGAGCGGATCAACTTACAAATCTCACTCTAAGCTAGTTATGGATGGCAGCCAAGCCAGCTCCACACCCACCTGGTAGCGCATTTATTTCAAACGTCTCCGCGGGTTCCACAAGGCACACCCGAGGTGTACACTCCGTAAAACAAGTAAAACCAATCATCGCAGATTACCCAGGGTCAGTCCGCTCAGCTCTTTACTTTCTTGATCTTGATAATACTCACCTCTGCTCTGGCAGTACCCCTCACCGCGATCATACCCTAAACACCAGAACTGACCCGTCTATGGGTGTGCCACCCACGCGTCAAGGTATGTTCCGCAAACTGCTTCGCTCACCAAGGCTTGCTAACTGGTCACTATGTAAATGGTGGTTCCGGTGCCGCCTCTGTGCCCTGCAGCCATACTGCTGCCGGAATCTTGACTAAGGAAGGCTGGGTAGTTAATGGGAATCAAGATCGCCTCATCTGGGTTCCCCCTTACGCTCAATACATGCTTCTGCCTCCTGACAACGCCACCGCCTCCTCCCGAGGATACTCTATAGGCGTAGACTTTCACGGTGCAAATCTGGGAGAGGATTGGCCGTCTTGCTTCCGTTTTGGTTCTTGAACTAGTCATGTAATGTAAACTCAGCGATTTTTCTATCAATCATCCGCGAAATGTACAAGCTATTGTTGGACCATAACTCCTGGGGATCAGTCAAAATTGCAACCTCTTCCACCTCCCACACCAAGCAAATCAACGCATGTATGCGGCGCTATTTTGCAACGGATTGGCGGTCCGGTTTTACAATTAGCATGTTTATTACTCTTAGCAGCCTACTGCCGGCTGCAGCGAGCATTGCCTGGGGGATGACAAAGTGGATATCTCACCAACTGCAGCACGATTACACATAATTTGTTTTACCCGGGTATTTCCAAGTATGTGAGGACTGGGTTGGGCGCTGGCTTTACCGCCAGGCAGTCCGCCCAGAGTTAAGCGGCAATACGGAAATGTCCATTAAAATCGAACAACCCGACAACTTGAAAGAAAGACAGTAAGCAGGCGAACATCCACACCACAACGACAAAAGCAGTCAAGAGTCCGATACACTCAAAGTCAAAACCTCTTCATTCCTTAGCACGTCCACGAAGACTAGATCCAAACCCACGATAAGCACCCAACACGAAAAAAGAAATAAAAGAAGGGACGTACATCGGGCGTACCAGGTGCTCCAACAGACTGGTACGGCTGCTCACCAAGGCACTCGGCGAGCGTGACGAGTTTATAACCAGCAGCCTGCAATTTTTGGATAGCGTATGGGACAACTTGGTGTGCGGTCGTCTCTGTTGATAACATGTAAGTGAACTGAATGGGCGTAGGCGAAAAGTACTGACCGTAGACCTCGTGGTTGAGAGCTAGGATCGTAGATGGGTGTTGGCCGATGATCTGGTCGTAGTATTGCTTAGACTGGGCGGGAGTTGCTCCTGAAGAATATGAGGCTTAGACGACTGAAACCGTCGGGACATCACTGCCATCAGCTCCACTTGCCGATAGAATCTTGGCTATCAAAGTCCCAAATAACACTGATATCGGGTGAATGTTAGCCTAATGCTACTCTTAGTTGGGCTGGAGAATCAACTTACACTTTTTGGCCGCGAGCGCCAGCAACATTCTACAGGAGGGACGCTTTAAACAAGTTGTGGTAGTTGGTGTTGACGTTTACATACCCTCACGTTATCTGCGATGATGTATGCATAAGTATAGTGTCCTCGTGGTGTATTCAGGTTGCTTACCGTTGTAGTTTCCATACGGCGGGCGCATAAACGCGGGAACTACGCCGGTGATCCGTTGCAAAGCCTCTAATCATGCATAGGAGTCAAAACAAGGCCAAACATGCTGAAAATGAGTGCTACTCACGCTCAACGCGCCACATCTCGTCGTGGACTTGGTCCCAAGTGAGCTGGAGTAATTAGAATCAGGAGGTGTAGCCCCCAAAATCGGAAGGTTATGAGCTTACAGTGGTCAAGTCCTTGTGAGCCCAGGTGTGGGACGCAACCTGGTGACCCTTGTCGTAGGCATACTTGACGCGCCTGCAGGTAAATGGTTAATACATCATTCGATGTGAGAAACGTATAACGTACTTGATATTGTCAGCATCGTAGATGCAGCCGTCTAAGACACGAGTGAGAAATGGATTTGCCTCAAGCATGACAGGTCTTACAGTTGTCTCCGTTGAAGAAAAAGGTTCTGCATAAGATTATTCAGCAGTGGGCAAATAAAAAGTAATAAGGGCTACGCACCCCTTGGCGCCGGCAGCGACGAGAGCCTTGGAGATATCATAGAGATAATACCAAGGTCCGTCGTCAAAGCTGCATTATCTCGTTAGCTCCTAACTCCCAGACTAGGAACTTAACATACGTCAACGCGACCGTGTTGGGTTTGGTGCACTTGGTAATAACCTGAGCGGCCGCGCGATTCAAAAGAGTCGCGTTTCTGGGTGCCGCAAGAACGCCAAGGAGTGAGGTCGCGGCAGCAGCAGCGAGTGAGAGCTTGGCGAAGAACAACATATCGAGTAAAGAGTGACGGTTCAAAAGAGTGACGGGAGACTAAGTAGTCAGAGAGGGAAGAGGAGAGATAGACAAGGAGGTGCTCCCGCAAGCGAGTTTTATTCCAAGCGCGACCCTACGAATCAAGTTCTCTATAGAGTCATCCAGGGGGTCTCCCGGCGTGTGCTGCCGAGCCCGTCGATCCCCCGCAGGAGCGTGCATCAATTTGCTGTTGATCATTCGTTAAATGATTACCTACCAAAAGCATTAGGACCCTCGTACAATTTCTTACCATTTTCCTCGCCGCCCAACACCCACTCGTCGCAAGTCTCTGTCCCCTCTCATCGGCAGACACGCCGAGCATGTGCAATACAGTCGCTTCTCACAGCCCTGCCGAGCTTCCGCCCGCCGACGGTCTCGTAACAAGTTGTGATGTTCTTGGCACGCCCGTGGATCAACTCGCGGACTTGTCGGTCTCGGCTTGGTGGAATGCGATTAAAATTAGCTCCAGGCTTGGCTTCTGTCCCCAAGAGACGACCGACCCTGCATATACCTACACCTACTAACATACACACTTTCTCCAACCCCAACTCGACCTCAACCTCGATGCCGCCTAAACGCAGCCCTCACATCTCCCGTCGTGTACTCCAACGCTACCCCACTGTCCGCATAACACTGCCCAATCAACTTGACCCATTTGTCCGTCAACCGAATCAATTCCTCCTCGCACGCCTTCCATACGCCAATCAATACGGGTCCCGCTGCCCCACTCTGGTTCTGCGCCGGCGCGGTGCCTGTCTCGTCTGCATCGGCGAAATGCTTCTCGACGCGCTTGTACAACCCATCAATGTTCCTCCGCATGTCCTTTTGGTCATATTCTTTGACGACCTTTTTGAGCGCCGAACGGTTGAAGCTGTTGTTGTTGTGCACTTCAGAGGGGGCGGTAGTCTGGAGTTGCCTCTCGACGGCATCAAAGTAGTCCTATGGCGAGAAAATCAGGGCGTGATGGGGAGAAGAGAAGGAGAAGAGACGCACAATGATCTTCGCCATCGGCCTCCGGAGCACAAACGTCACGTATGCCGACAACTCGCGGTCATAAATTTCTTCAGCGCGCGATACAAATGCGCGAATACTGCCCAACTCGAGCTGTGTCATATCGGCGACAAAGTGGTGCATGTTTTCTGTCGACCAGGTCAGCGCTAGCCCCCATCAACCAAGAAAACAGCCTACCAATCATAATGACATGGTAATTAAGCACGCCCTTGTCGTCTGGGTCCTTGTCCTTCCCATCCCCTCCATCCATCTTGGCCATTTGCTGCAACGCCTCAAACATCGCTTGAACGATCCGCTCGTACGACGTATCCACCGTTCGTCGGATCTCAAGACCACTGGTGCTGACAAGTTGCCCTTCGATTCGTCCAACATAGATCTACACCCACCAGCCCTGACGTCAATTCCACGTGCGGAGTAACATGGGAGGGAAGACATACGGGGAAATACCGAATAAAATGAGCAACACCTTTGCGTTTCTTTGTCGTCAACTTGGTCTGTTCGATCGCTTGGAGCTGTTCATTCTACAGGTTTGCATCATCCGTCGTTAATACAAGAATACGCCAAGGGGAACAGAGACGTACAACTTGTTGCTGGTACTGCGCGTTCAACCTCTGCAAGGGCTTTGTCAATAGCCGCTCCACAAACATGTTATTCCGCTCCTGTGCATCCAAGATCCGCCGCTGCAGCACCGCAATAATGCCCACCAGCTGCCTACAGCACGATCAACACTCCTACTCCAGCAAAAAAGCATATATCCAACTCACAAAGAATCCCGCTTCGAAACACCTTCCACCCATCCCTTTACTTCCGCCGGCAAAAACCCGAATATCAGGTCCATCGCGCCTCTTACGATCTTGACCGTCGCATCGCTCAGATCCAGGCCACGAGCAGCTTGGCGCTTAAAGTACGAATCCAGGTTCATATAGTCCGCAAAAGTGAGTGATGAGTCGGATGTATGAAGGAAATCCGCGACAAATGCTTCCTCGGCGTAGATTTGGGTCAGGATTTGGGTGAGCGCGCGGTCGAAAGCCTGCGGAGACAGGTCATTTGTCTCGTAAATACCAATGGTAGAGATAGAATAAAATTAGGAGGACGCACCTCGAAACCAGGCATCTCTCCATCCATCGCCTTTGGATTCTTCTTATCAACAGGAGACCGGCCAGCCAGCGTACCCGCTCGGCGCACAGTTCCACTCGCTGCTCGAGATATCGAACCCTGCGACTGTTGCGCAAACGCTATTTACGCTATTTGTGAGCAGTTGTAGACGAAATGTATGGGAGATACCCACTGTTTTCCCCTTCTTCATCCGACGCCCGTTGCACCAACTCGAGGTACTTCATAAACAACCCTCGGACCTCTTTACTATGCAGCTCGCTTGCAGTCGAAAAGTATGACTAATCAACATGTTAACCAAAGCCGGCGAATAATTCTGATAAAGATCGGTAGAACGTACCGCGCAGACTTTCGAATACCTCCCCTCGTCCATCTCCCGCAAGTATAGCATCAGTCCACAATACTTGCCTAAATATTCTTCCATAGGCTTATGCGATGGAACCGTCGGTTGCGTACGAGACTGCCGAGATTTCTCCGCTGCTTCCAACAGGCTGTCGGACTACACAAATGTCAATAAATAAATAAATCCAAACTAGGACCGAGCTTGCCTGGTACCCAAACATGATAGTCAAAAACTCCAATAGCCTAGTACAAAATTGCTGGTTATGGGTTTTGTACTCGGCAAGACGTTCGATCGTTGCTGCCATATCTGCCAACAACGTCAACTTTTTCCTCGGTCCCTGGGTTCCTGCTACTTGCCTCGGTCTCGACCGGCGAGAAGCGCACGATACAGCTCGGCAGCAGCTTCCTCCAGCCTCCGAATCCCACGTGGACTCTCGAGCGATTCTTGGGTGAGGGTAAGGAGAGCGTCGCGGTCGACGTGCACGGTTTGCTGTTCAGAGTCAGGTATGCAGTCTAGTGGGCGAGATAAATAGAGGAACGTACGAGCAATTGTTCAATCTCATTCAACAGTGCTCGTTGATTTTGATTCTGAACTTGGAGGCCACGATTTTGACTTTGGATGTAGCTGATGTCGTCCCCGACGGCCTGTGCTGCTAGTTGAGCTGAAGGGCAAAAAACAAAAGCGACTAGGCTTACATTTAGATGAACTTTATAACTCGAAATCATACTATCCATCTCGTTCAATTCGCCAAGTGCATCGTCGATAAACTTGAGAACCAGCGCCAACCGATCGTCCGATTCGACAAACGAGTGGATATTCGCCTATCCCCCAAAACAACCAATTAGCTATACGCTCTATTTTCCTTCATCCTCACGCGCACCTTTTCCAGAGCCAACAATTCATCTTTCAGCCTCGCTTCAATCTGGTCTGCCGCACCACCCGACGCGCTTCCTGTTCGAAGCTGCCACTCGAACCCCTCGAGCATATCTTCGACACTCGCCAGCGTCGATTCTCCCGTATCAGCTACAGCTCCCTCTTCGAGGAGTCGTTCTGAAACAGCTTGGTTTGCAGGGTCAAAGTAGGAGATACGCGCGTTGGGGTCCCGCTTGGGGGAACCTGGGGAGGCGGGCACAGCAAGTGATGGTGATGGGGGACGGAGTGTATTCTTGGGTGCTGCTAAGCGGGACGTGGCTGGTGTCTGAGTAAGGGGGGACGGTTGAGCTGGGGTCCTGAGGCGAGGCGGGGGAGCAACGTCCTCGGTGGGTGGCGGAATTACGATTCTTGGCTGAGGCACAGGCGTCCGGATTTCAACTTGGGATATGCGTTCCTTTTCCGCTTGGGATAGCCGCTCACGCTCAGTCTGCGACGACCTCTCCGAATCCCGTTCTCGACCTGGTGTCCGTGCCACGCCGCGTTGTGGAGTACCAGGCGGGGATCGCCGTGGACGCGCGTGAGGATAATTATCCGTGTTCAGCGGAGGCGTCACAGGCCGCGAACGCGACCCCGAGTCGTTTGAAGCGTAAGACTGAGGTGCAGCGCGCGGCTGCCGGGGAATTCGTGGAATAGGCGTAGGCATTTGAGGTTCGGGTTCTTGATCGCGAAGGAACGAGCCTGCTGTCGCTGTGGAACCCGCGCGGGACCGGCCGGTAGGGGACGTGCCCATGGAGCTAATAGACGGGGGTCGGAGAACGCCCCGTCGAGGTGTCGAGTTGGCTGAGTTAAAGGATTGAGCGCTTGCGGAGGCCGTCATAGAGGGCGGGGTTGGAGATGGTGTACGTATATTACGCGGACCTAGGTCTTGACCTGCAAAGAAAGGTAAGAACACGATCGATGCCAGAACGTAAGTTAGTACCGATGTATGATCGAGACGTGTCCAACCCAACAACAGAGAGACTTTTGTTGCCGGTCACCCGATAGAACAGCTTGACGAGCGACTCCAAAAACGCGAGCTGCTCGCGTTCTTTCTCAGTCTGCCAGCGATAGGTTCTGGCGAGCGAGATGGAGAAACTCTTGGGCTAGCGGATCTACACGTATTTAGGCTCGGTGGACGTAACATCTAAAAATCGCGGACTTACACTATGAACCTCGACACCCCTCAGATCTTCCAGCTTCCATGTCTTGCCCACGGAAAACGTGCCATTTGTGTTGTGCTTGGACTTGTGGAGGTATCCTTGCCCGTTCAGAGAAACTACAAGTGCGCGACGGCAAGGTTAGTCCCCGTATGATGGCGCGTTCTGTGTGCTCACTTGTTAAAAGTATCCACCGTGGTTTCATAGAACCTTCGTCGGTGGGCGGACGCCCGTCGATGGCAACATTGTCCTCCCATATCTTGATGTGAGAAACATAGTCCTCGGGTGGCAAGTTATGGGTCAAGGATCGATTATTCAGAGAAGAACTAATTTGTTCTTTGATAACAGCCGAGTCACTCATGCCCCGAGCTGTTTGGTGTACAGTGTCGCCCAAAAGTCCAAGACAATGCGATAGTGGTACTATATCATAAGGCAAGTGTGCATGTGACGACCGGGACAAGCCGAGTGATTATGTAACGAGCTTTGTTCCATTTATAGACACACATAATCGCTGAGACCAAGTTATCGCATATATGTACAAAAAATGGTAAAAATGCAAAAAAGCATGCGATCTCTCAAAGCACAAACTTCACACTCGCACGTGCGATGACTTGAACAGCCGTGCACCAATCGACCGCTTCTTGGGCAACCGAATATTGAACAAGATCGGATGCCCCCCACTCAACAGGTCCATCCTTCTTTTGACCCTATTTTCGTTCGCAACCCATCTCCCCACGCCGTGCTCCTTGAATATCCCCAGCGCCCTCTGATAACACTCCATGGCAAGCTGAGGGAAACCTTGGCGCTCCGCAGTGTATCCACATTCCTCGGTCGCAAATGCCTCGATCTCGGGGTCTTGGATCTCCCGAGATACGTTCACGACATCCTTGAGTATGTTGCGTGCCTCGAAATAATATTCCATCCGGTTGTAGAGATGCCCGAGGTAGTACGAGCACCATGCGTGCTGTGTCACAAACCCCTCCTCCGCTGTGATCCGAAGGAGTTCTTGATAATCCACCAGCGCCACCTTCTGGTACCCGCTATCGGCCTCCACACGTGCCAGGTGTCGAATGCATTGCAGCTGTTCCTGCCGGCACGCGGGACCAATTGCTTCATACATCATCCGAGCCGCCAACAAGTGCGAGCGAGCGTCAGCATACTCTTGTAGGTGCCGGCATGTTGTGCCAAGATGACGAAGAGCATCTGCTTCGTGTCGGATATCGTCGGCCTCGTGGGCTTCGAAGGCGGCCTTCTGAAACTCGGCACGGGCCTCGGCGTACTCGCCCAGAAGGAACGCGGCGACCCCTTTTTCAAACGTGGTGGGCATGATGGTGGCCTCGGTGGACAATGAAAATGCTGAAGAGGTTGGAGTGGTTGGCGGCGAAATGGGACGCTGTGCGAGAGAAATTGCATCTAGATTGCATAGTTGGCCCTCATGTAAACTATGACTAAAGGCCTTGCGCACCTCCATATTCTGATCGAGGCGTCAAGGGCATTGTTGTTGACCACGGCTCGGTGGGAGTATGTAATTCATCTGTAGGACGGTGTCAGCAGCGAAAGAAACTCTTAAAGGAGATACTCACCGATGGCATCATAAAGTCCGAGATGCGTGACATGTATCGATGAAGATGCGCGAGACGGCATGTCTAATCAGGCTGGTAAACTCGCATATTGTGGTAACGCTATGCACCTCTCACCATACGGAGACGGGTCAATAGTATCATCGACTTCATTCAATACCTCAATCTGCAGACGTAACTCCAGCTGTTCACTGCTTCCGTTGTGCTCTCGCATGAGGTCGACAAAGCGCTGAGGCTGTAGGACCACCCATTGTGGGATCCCGCCTGCTCGTCGAATCTGACGTGCAAGACGACAACTGACGATCCACTGTTTAGGTGGTAAATAGTACCGCCAGGCATCGCATGCAGTATCAATGACTTCCTAGGTCGAAGGACATCATAGAAGGTAAGGCCTTGCTCGGGGGACGTACTGGGCACGTAGAAGAAGCTCACCAGATAAGATTCTGAGGCAGGGATTTCGGTGAATAGCGGCTTGCCGATGTGGCCCTCCGGCACGTACGAAATTAAAAGGCTCATAGCACAAGCAAGTGAGAACAAATGTGCGCCGGAGGCTGCAGAAGACCCAAGAAATCGTCGAGGAGGGAGTGATAGCTTGGAGATAGCTTGGAGATCGCTTAGTGAAGCAACTTTATTTGCCTTCCAAGTATCGGATCCAATGAAATGGACAGCACACCTAGAACGTGCTCCAACAAATCGCCACTTGGCGTCGACAGATAAGTACAGGTCAGGAACAAGGTAGCATGCTAGTGTGTCGCGGCAAGCTTGGGTCGCCGACAGTAGAACGTGCGTGATGGCGCAGTCTGATTGGCCATCAACTCCTGTATCAGCCACAACGCAATTATCCTGGTAAAAACATACGGAGGTTGGGAGTCCAGCTCAAGCTGGAGGGGTACATTGTACTAGACGCCGACACAAGATCAAGTGAGTGTTGACCAGTAGCATGACCCGAACGTCGAAGTCCACCGCAAAGCGGTGGTACTCCCGAAAAGAGATCGGGCCAAATACCCGTAATCAACGACCCTGAGCTCGGCATCGCCGCCACAAGCTACCCATGGTGTGAGTCCTGGCACTCCGAGGTCGACGAAAGTCGCGATGTACTCTACGGCTGGTCAAGCATAGGCAGGTTCGCACTCTCCGGACTAATCTAGCCGAATTTGGTTGGCGATGTAGGCTCTGTCAAGCCGGCAGGCTTAATTCCAATCCTCGCCTGACCGTGACACCTGTTCTAACGGTTTCCTATGTTGGCATATTGGCGCTATCTCCTCGAATAAGATACGTAGATAAAAGTACTGCATAGCTGAGGTGCGTGTTCAGTGTCTCGTGAACTATATTTCCGCCGTAACCGACTCATAGACAGCATATATGCGTTGAGAATGGGGGCCAGCTGAATAGACAAGGTCTGAGCCGGTTTTTCGATCAGTAGATTAGCACTACTGAAGGTTAGACTGGGAAATATTTCACATTCTCGCTGCATAGCGCCTCGTAAAGCTTAAGTTTGGCGTGCCTGAGAAACCACAAACAAGCAGAACAAAATTAGCCAGACTATTTATAGATATGATAGGGCGCAATAGGGCGCAATCATGAGCAAACCGCTGCTTACGAGTCATGGCCGATCTTGCTGATGATCGCATTTGGCAAGTTCCGAGGTGTATAAAAACTCCGCGTGAGCGGTGCGAGTTTGCGCTAGTATGACCTAAAGCTACTCGATTATTTTAACCAAACGGTGGCGCTAGCTCAGGACGATTTCAAGATGTTATCGCCATTACCAAATGTCGTTTTTACGTGTCCGCTTTGTGAAGCCGTTTGGTTACCTTGGACGAGTCTCATCTGGACTGTCTTGCTTGCAGTGGGATCTACTTGGACCATCATCTATTTCTCAGTAACGGTCGTCGTGGGGCAGCTAGAATTCTCGTATGATTCAGCCTATCAGAACGGGATTGCACTTAGCGTATATAGTTCCTAGTGTTCTCCAGGACTTTAAATGTTAGACTTGCCCGACGCGGAAGGAGATGTGAGTTCCTTCGAGTTGGCTGGTATCTTAAAGGCTAACGTAGCGCGCTGCTTTGCATTTTAGCCCCTACTTCAATCATAACCTAGTGTAATGTTAACTCTTGCATGTATATAATTGCCAGCCTACTTCTTGTAGTCTCAACGTGTAAACCTTAGACAGCTCTTGGAAATGTCCTAGCCTTATTTGCAGAACGTGTCTTGAGAATCTATCCGTAAGTGTAGGCATGAGTCGGCTGGGGTTACAGTACTACGGTCGAGTATTTTTACCCATAGGCGTTGGCATTGGTGTAGGTATGCGCCGATAATGGCCGCCAGCTGGGTGATTTGAGTCTGAGTTGTTCCTTTCGCGCGCAGGAGCGGTACTACCGAAGCTTGGCACATAAGACTTCGTCAGGAAGCTTATACTTTCTACTGAAGGTGCAAGTTTTAAACGTACGAAACGTCGGTGTGGGTAAGTAACCCGGGTGCCCGTAGAATATATGACTAATAGGTTATAATTTCACCAAATAACTCGTCGCGGACTAACTCACATGGCCGATGGTTGCGGGCACACCAAAGGGCCAGAAGCACGTGGAAACGAGCTGGGGAGAATTGGTGAGTAGCTGTCATGACGGCATCACCCTGCTGAGCCTCCCAATGTCGAGTATTGCAAGCTGCTACCTTTCAATGCAGGTTGTTGGTACCCAAAGAAGTGTCTTGGTGAGCTCGATAATATTGAGGGGAGTGATTGGCCGGATCGGTCTTGCAGGTAAACTTGAACCACATTGTTCGCTTGCCTAACTTGTTAGTTCAATGCTCGACTGAGACATTAAAGTGCTCGTAAACTGCTCCGACCTCCAGGACTTTTCAGCAGCGGCTACACAACGACATATGATAAGTGGCACAGTAGTAGAAGAGTACATACCACATATGATGTTATCGGGAATAGGCTATGCTTGGTTGTCGCTCAGCTTGTTAATTTCATGGAGCTGAAACGGCTCCGCATGCGTCTGAGGCAAAGCGGGGAGAGAGGATGCAGGTGCGGGAGACATCATAATCGACCACCACCCCGTATTCTAGAGCGTCGCCTGCGGCAACAGCTACCTTGCTCGGCGAGGTTTGCATGATCCGAATAGATCTCACCTGATTGGTTGCACATTACTGTATGCATTAGGGCATAGGACACTCCATACCGGACTCAGACCGGACCCCTAAGTAATCAGAACCACCCAGGGTGGCTTCTGAGCATTCACTTGCTGAACGTAGCACAAGAGCCGTTTTGTAGTTTTCCATTACACTCGTATATGTATTTACTGACTATCGATCTCGAGAACAACTATTTAAATCGTCCATAGCCGATACACTGGCGACGCCCCATTGTTGGCCAAGGAGCTGACACAATTTAACGTGTATGCAGCGCTTTCACAAGGTTCAGGCCATAAAAGCACTTGAATATCGCGGGATTTTGATGGGGCTTTCCTAACGCAGCGCATATATTCTGGCCTGGCTGACCAGCATCAGAGGTTGGAAACGCTTGGTGCGAAAGCTGATGCCCACCCGTATAACCAGGTTGAGTAAATGTCGCACGGGCAGTAAACTCAGATCATGTGTATTCTTTTATGTGATTTATGACTTGCATGCATTCTGTATGCATATATACTGACCTCGGGGTCGATGCTGGGGCGGAGCTTGGGCTAGTAGGCACGACCTAAAGGTCGGCTCGGTTGCTGGTAAGGTGGGGGACGCACGTCAGGAAAAACTGTCAACTTTCATTTAGGTAAAAAGAGCTCAACTTGACTCAATTTAAGGCTTTAGGGGATTTATGACTCCCCCCTTTTCATTCAACTAAATTTAGCAAGTTAGCAATTTAGTGA
>WSLM01000682.1:0-13481 GCA_019677335.1 Ceratobasidium sp. UAMH 11750 | reverse complement strand
AGCGCTGAATCACCCTTCTTTGAACCGTGCGTGATTTGTAGTGGGATTTGTAGTCGTTGGGTTTAAAAAATGGTGCTGTTGTGATGTGAGTTAGGTGTCTGGTGTCTTTGGATAGGGCTGGAAAGCTTTACCGAGAGTGTTCGGCAAGGGGAGGATGGACGGCATGGTGAACTTGATCACGGGCCGAGGGGATGTGCGATGATGCTCAAGGACCTTCTAGTCTGTGTGTATGCGTAGTTATCGGATACCCAATGTATCTTATCCTGCGAACCAAATGATACCGCTGACACATAAGCTCAAATAAAAAAGGAGACCATTAGAGTCTCTACTTTTGAGAGACTTGGCGAATGCCCTTGGCAGTTTGTGACATCCGCGTGACCCAACCCCCGAATTTTACCTTTTAACCTCGAGCATTCAATGACGTGTCGGCCGAACATACGGTGCCGACCACGGGCGATGTTTCTCCCCATCAGCCAACACGGAACCAAGCTGCTTGGCATGGCCCAAATGCGATTGGTTGGGTAGGCATGACTCGTTCTTCGCCATTGATTTTTGAGATGGGAACTTTTTTGGTACGAATTGAGCGATCGATGGTTGGATATTTTCAAAGTGACATGAAGAAAAAAATATCTCGAGGTGTGGCTTGCTTACCGGACCGCGTTACCCACACTATAGGGGCTTGTTGGACCAACCGTCAACCGGGTTGCCGTCGGCCGAGCCCCTATACATACTTGACCGATCGTGAGACATTGAGGATCTTGGCTGTCAGTCAAAGTCAAAGTCAAAGTCACGCAAGTGAAAAAAGTCACGAGCATGTCGGAATAGGGGCTGAAACTATTGAGTGTGTATAAAGCGCGGCGACCTATTCATCGTTCCGCGTTCCGGCTTGTGAGTCCCTAGCTGTGGGATGAGAATGGATCTGTGTTTGCCCGATGCGGTGGTGGATCTTTCATTGTGAAAAGAAAGGAGGATGATGTGAAGAGGTGCTGGATCTGCCGCGCGGATGGTTAAATGTGCGAACCGGATCGGGCCGGCGGTCATTGTTTGTGGACACGTGATGGACTTTTACTTCTTTTACTAATCGGGGTGGGATGGGGAGCGAGCGGCAATCGAGGGGTTGCCGTCGAGTAATTCGGTACTGGACAAAGTATCCAAGTCTTTCAATGGGTTGCCTTGGTACGAATGGGTTTGGATTCATTAATTATCATGCACAGACGTGTTTCAAACAACTGCAAGAGGATCGTTGCTGCGATGGTTGTGCTCTTCATGTTTGCTTCGAAATATGGTTTTGCGTGCCCGGACATAGCACATGAACATTCCAATGGGTTCCCTTGGCACGAATGCGTTTGGGTTCTGTATTAATTACAATATATAGACGTGTTTCAGACAACTGCGAGATATGATGAGTTGTGCTCTTACTTTTTGCTTTGAAGCAAGACTTTTACGTGTCATTTGTTCCTTCATCCGGAAGAATAGATGCCCATCATGGTAACACGACGTATCGGCTCTGATCCTTCTCCGGCTATGCATACCAACGTAATGTGTTCATCGGGCGACATCAGGGCTGGACTGGGAATCGTAGATAAGGAAAAATGAAAAGTATGCCGAGGCGTGCGAGGATCAAAGAGTCAAAAACTGAAGGGAGAGGCCGGGTAAAATCTTTGTTTTGCGCTCGCGGTTTGGTGTGCCGAATGCTTGCTATTGTCAATGTTTGGCGGGTCATCGGGTATGGCTGACATGATGGATGTAGGATTGGGAGAACAGATGGGCAGAGCGTGTTTCAGGGGTCGGGGATTTCGATATGCTGAGGTGGGTTAATCTGTCGGAGAAATTTCCCCGAGTTCGAGGTAACGTATGAAGAGGCTGAATTTTCATGATGTGTCGGCTTGGTGTTCTACATCGTTTGTGTTTTCATGGGCTACAGCCACATCCTGACTATAGCCCGCAGAGCAATTGGTCCCGGGACCATGCGGGACGAGGGGAGGTAAAGAAAAAAAAGTGAAATTGTGCTTAGTGAGAAAATTGAAACGTGGGGCAAGGTTAATCCGAGGTGTGTTTATTCAGGAACAAAGCCGTTGCCGGGGGCAAGAATAGATCCATTCGGCGATATTTTTCGACGTTGAAGGTCAAGTGACGACACCCAAGGC
Organism: Ceratobasidium sp. UAMH 11750; assembly: GCA_019677335.1. Taxonomy (NCBI): domain Eukaryota; kingdom Fungi; phylum Basidiomycota; class Agaricomycetes; order Cantharellales; family Ceratobasidiaceae; genus Ceratobasidium; species Ceratobasidium sp. UAMH 11750. The sequence goes on along the minus strand of WSLM01000682.1, from coordinate 11,334 downwards.
TCAAGTTAAGCCTATTTTGCCCCGCTTAATGTATACACCCGTCATATCAGAAAGATGTACAGGCCTAGTTGAGTGGGTTCCGCTGGAGGAAACCGCAAAAAGGGTTGGGTATCAGTTAGGTACAGCGGCCGGCAGGCGTCGGGTGAATCAAGCAGCGCCCAGAGTCGACGTTTTCAGTGTTGTCGCTGAATTTTAGCAGTCGAGCAGAGGTGTTCCTGTTTAGATTCACAGCGGTGCCGAAATTGAATAACAGTCGAGAGCCTCGAGGCAAGAGACGCTAGTGCGCGGATCAGGGCAGCATGATTCCAAAGTGGAGAGCGAGCCACCTGGTGTGCTCACTGGAGCGGCGGTAACGGCGGAAAACGGAGTTATGTAAGCATTTAGGTGGAGCGAGTAGGTCGTCTCGGGCAGCGAGCAGAGCGTCATGAGCAGTGAGCAGGGCGTATTGGCTTGGGTCGGGGTAAAACAGCTGAGGATGAAATTTGCTGAGCCAAGATACCCAGGCACATATGCTGTGCCTTAACGACCAAAGGTACGCAAATCGATATCAGTATCAGGAAAGCGAACCACCACCGCACCACCCCACGGCCACCAGCAATGAGCCGACCTTACACGTCCAGTGGCCGGCCCTCGACGTCTGCAGGCGACCCGCCGCACCTCGACCCCCGCTACCAGTATCCAGACACACCGACCACCGCCAGCACTTCTGCGTCCGACGTCCAGTGGGCGTTTGGTCCGTCCTCCCAGCGTCCCTACACCGGCGACGGCGCGGGCGACGATCTCTACGAAGACGACGAGTATGCCGAGAGCGAGGATGAAGACGTATTTGCGTATTTACCCCCCACGACTGCCGAAGCACAGGGTAAGTTCCCCGCTTTGGCTCCCGGCTCCGGCTCACCTCTTGCAGCAGCCCAGCAACAGCAAGAACAACAGCCGCAGCAGGCAGCACATATACAGCCCGGCAGCGCACCGCTAGCGAGTGCCCAGCCCCAAACATACCCCGCTACCCGTCCTGCTCTCTCGTCTCCCCTTCCATCACTGCACCCGACCACCCCTGTTCACGCCTCTGCCGCATACCCACGGCACGTCCCCACAACTGCCTCGGACCAATCGTTCGACCGTCATGCCCCGCAGGAATCCTTTCGCATGCGAACACTGCGCGAACGTGTCCCCCGCCAGTCTCGAACTCCCGAGGTCCACGTCTCGCTCAACGATGATGCGAGAGACACAGACCCTGAGATGGGCGTCTCGCTTCACCGCAAACGGAGCACGTCGAGTGGAATCATGCACGACTTGCCTGGGCCAGCCGACGCAGAGGACCAAAAGTACAGCAACAAGGTCGACGGTGCGACCCTGTCGAGTCTGCATTTCACATCGTCACGCCGCTCCGACCTCACCGCAGAGTTCGAGGGGCAGTACGAGGAGGAGGAAGACTCGCCGTACCCAGAGGTCCGCGCCTCTGTCTCGAACATTGATGACATCGAGATGCCGACACTCACTTTTCGTGTCTGGTTTGTCGGTCAGTTTCAGACTCAAGTCCTGCCCGGCAGCGGACTAAACTTGATTATAGGCATGGTGTTATGTATGGTTTCGGCTGGTGCGAACACCTTTTTCAACTTTCGATATCCGGCCCCGTACCTGATGCCGCTGGTCATACTGTGGGTATCTTGGCACGCGCTTAACTCCTCTAACCTCCTTGGCTAGGCTCATCTCGTTTCCCATTGGCAAATTCATGGCCTACACGCTTCCTATCAACGATTATGAACTTCCCCGCTGGCTGGGCGGGGGTACCTTTTCGCTCAATCCCGGCCCGTTTAACATCAAGGTATGTGGGTCAGGTGATCGTCATTGAATGTAGAGCAAACAAGTACCTGTAGGAACATATGCTCATCTATATCATGGGCAACGTGGCGGTTGCGCCTGGGTACGCTATGAACGTGATGATTGTGTCCGAATATTACTACAACATCCACCTAGGCATAGGGTAAGACCCCACCCTCTGTCCCTATCCGCTCCCACTCACAACCCTGCAGGTTCAACGTTTGTCTATTGCTTGCCACACAACTCACCGGATTTGGTCTTGCTGGTGTCTGCCGGCGTTTCCTTGTTTGGCCTGCCTCCATGATCTGGCCTCAGAATCTAGTTGTCTGCACGCTGCTCAACACACTTCATGCAGAGGACGACGAGTCTGGCCAGGGGATGACTCGGTACCGTTTCTTTGTATGGGTTGCGACCGCTGCATTTGCCTATCAGTTCTTGCCCGGGTTCCTGTTCACCGCGCTCTCGTCATTTTCGTACATCTGTTGGTTCAGCCCACGTGAGTCCTCTGCCTTTGGTCGTCTGAGCACGGGCTAAATTTGAGGCGGGTATAGGTAATGTCAAGCTCAACCAATTGTTTGGAGTGTCCTCTGGTCTTGGGATGGGCGTCTTGACGTTCGACTGGTCTCAGATTTCGTTCATCGGGTCCCCACTGATGGTGCCTTGGTGGGCTGAAGTTCATGTCATGATTGGGTTCGTTCTCTTTTACTGGATAGTTGTCCCAATCTTGTACTACACGAACGTGAGTCGTCTGCCCATACTTTCCGGAGCTGCTAACCAATGTTTTGTAGACCTGGAATTTCGCCTACCTACCCATATCCTCTAGCCGGCCTTTTGATCGCTTTGGTCAACCGTACAACGTTTCGCGCGTTATCGATATAGGCACCTACCACCTCAACGTAACCGAGTATGACAATTACTCAGACTTATACCTCACCTCGACCTATGCCATGACCTACCTCATCGGGTTCGCAATCTCCACAGCCATTATCGTGCACACAGCCCTCTATCATGGACCCGCACTGCTCAAGGGTATCAAGAACGTGAAGATCGAGGACGACGACGTGCACGCCAAGCTCATGCGTGGATATCCCGAGGTCCCAGACTGGTGGTACATGATCGCTCTGGCGGTGTTTTTCGCACTTGCGATGGTCACGGTTCTCGTGTGGGACACGGGTATGCCGTGGTGGGGAATTCTACTGGAGATGGTGCTGACAATAATCTACACGGTGCCTGTCGCATATGTATTTGCGATGACAGGTCAGGCGGTCGGGATTAACTTGGTTGCGGAGATCATTCCAGGGGGGTTGATTCCTGGGCGACCGTTGCCGAATATGGTGAGTTTTGTGGCGTGCCAGAAAGCTGGGGAGTGTTGATAGTTTCTCTCGGGCAGATTTTCAAGGCGTATGCGGTACAAACTATGGGCGAGGCTATTACTTTTGTACAGGATTTGAAGTTGGGGCATTATATCAAGGTTGCGCCTAGAGCTACGTTTATGGGTACGTTCAACTTTTTTGGGCGCCGTCTTGGTGGGCTCTAAATAAGGATATGCAGTGCAAATGGTTGCGACGACCACGTCGGCACTAGTCCAGATTGGAGTCAAGGAGTGGATGTTTGCCAATATCAAGGACCTGTGTTCGCAAAACCAGCCACACCACTTGACGTGTCCGCACAACCAGGTGTACTTTACCGCGTCGGCCGTCTGGTACGTCCCCACATATTGTACTCTATCGTCACTCGCGCTCATTTTTATTCCCAGGGGTCTCATTGGCCCGCAGCGCCAGTTTGGCAAGGGCGAGACGTATCATCCTGAACTCTACGCGCTCGTATTCGGCGCACTGATCCCGGTTCCGTTTTGGTTGTGGCAGCGCAAGTTCCCGCAGAGCCGGCTCAAATATGTGAACATGCCTGTGTTGATCAACGGCCCGACGTGGATCCCACCGGCGTCGGGTATCAACTATTCGTCTTGGTTTGTCGTCGGATTCTTGTTCCGTGAGTTTTTCCGCGAGCCCTCTTTTAGGTGGAGTGTTGATGTCCGCGTCAGAATATGTGATTAGGAAGCGTAATTTCCGCTGGTGGTCCAAGTTTAATTATACGCTTAGTGCTGCGCTAGATTCTGGTGAGTAGGGAAGAGGGAATTACAAGTTGGGCTTGGCGCTGATGCGGGGGTTGCAGGTTCCCTCATTGCTCTCATTGTTATCTTTTTCACCATACAGTTTCCCAACGGCGGTGCAACGGTCAATTGGTGGGGCAATAATGTCTTCCAGAAAAGTGAGTTGTTGCACCCGTTTCAATTGCAAGTACTAACGTCACTTGTTCTTAGCTGCCGACTACGACAACACACCGCTCCTTCAAACCCCGCCCGACGGGTTTTAAAAAAATTTGCTACACATTCCTTACTAGACTTGCCCATGACTGTCCTTTCTCTAATTATTTTTCGTTATTTTTACTGTGTTGCTCTGACCCTTGCTGTTTTATTCCCATCCCTAACTGGAGTCTTTTTGCATGTGTCTCGTGTACCTCATCCAGAGAGCGCTCGCGTGTGGTGCTGTCCCCCCGTGTCTTGTTTTGGTCGAACTTGTCTTGAATTGGATAAATCTCATACGGACAGTAATACGAATGAGAGCTTTGGTGTCATTTTCAAGTTGGTTACATTGATTAAGACGTTGGTCCGGGTTCCTCTGTGGGTTGGGGTACGGACTCGGGCTCGGCTGGTTGTGGGGGTAAAGGAGACGGCGGAGCGGGAGGGAAGAGATCTTCCATAAACCCAGGCAAGAACTGGTTGATCTTGGTATACGTGGCGGCCCACAGCTGCTGTTGAGGCTCGGACCGCGTCTCGGGGGATTCTGGTGGGGCGAGCAGCCCATTGGCGTTCATGACCAGCACCACGTTCTTGAGCGACTCTGGGATAGCCTCGGCCTAAAGTGAAATGATGTAAGAATAAGTGGCATGGTTCGGAAATGACAACTGACCAGCTGGTCCCGGCCTCCAGTCTCCATAAGTTGTTGGAGAACATCAATAATTCTCATCCACAGCGCATTCGTCTCCGGTCCCAACATCTCGACATGTGCCTGTATGTGCAAAAACGACCGACATAACAAGGCCGACGCGCGCAGCCGCGTCTCCACAATCCCGTCCGGATCGCGCGCCGCAAGCTGTGGTTTGAGGAGTTCCTCGATCATGGGGAGGACTATGCGGTCGAATATCTCAACGGAGCGGGCAGGTTCGAGCTGAGGTTGCGGGCCAAGGATAATGCGTTGGAGGTGCGCGAGAGCAGTATGTCGGACGTCGACGGATGGGTTGGCACTTTGACGCCCGAGGGCGAGGAGAAGATACGTCCAGACGGACCAGTATGCTAGTGGTGGGCCTGGCTAAGCATCGGCGGGCGTTTGAGAGATGATAGGACGTACCGTCGGATGATAATCCTAGTTCGGGTACAGACTTCCTGAGTTCAGCGAGGGCGGTAATCGCTCCGATGCCTCGCTCAACGGAGGCATCACTAGTTTGGAGTTATTAGCGAGGCTGTTTAGTTAATAGGCGTAATCTTACAGCGGAGGAGCAACCGAGGGTCGTGGTTGTCCTCGTCGTTTTGCGACTACACCGCTACCCGCAGTCGCCGCAAAATCTTCGAGCGATGTGATGAGCCCCGAGATATTATCTGAGGTTACCCTTCCGGGAGTGGAGGCCAGCTGAACCAATAATTCAAGCGAAACACGAGCAGCCTCGGGATTGACTATTGACCCGCGAACAAGGCCAAATACGAGCGCCCATTCCGTTTGGGATCTGCATCCCGACATCAGCAATAGGGATAAGAGCCAGCATACAAGGCTTACGACACAATGGTTGGGTGCTCTTGCACGAGCAAAGCAAGCCCTGCAACCGTTTGCTCTGCTGTTGCGCTAAATACTGCTGGAGGAAGACCACCAAGGATATCGAAAGAAATGTAAATCTGATCACGAAGGCTGGACTGGAGCAGCAAGTCAGTATGTGCGTGGAAATTGAAAAGTACATATGCACCTTGCTCGAGGCAACACGGCACAAGCGGAGTAGCCCAACAACGGCCCGCTCGACCAGCAGTACACTGTATCGCAACGAGGATGATAAAATTGTTGACAGATGGTCGAAAACTATGGGCCTTTTACGCGGGGTAAGTCGATTATCCCAACGCTTTCAAGGTATGAGTCTCTCACCAAATCTCGTCGATATGCGCTGGGGTTTGCACAGCAATGCTAACCATCGTCTCAAGCAGGAACACCGAGGTTGGATCATACGGTAGTTGGTCATTAGACGGCGAGGGCGAGACCGGGGTCGTTGGCCCAGCCTGCGCCTCGTCTCTAGAAGGTAGATCTGCTTTGAGAGAGGCTCGTCGGTCCGCGAGAGCTTGCAGAGCCTTCATGGCGGCGACCAGAGCTGCGGGTTCGAGTGACCTAACAGCATAAAATAAGTCACCCACTAGCATGTCAAGGTGGAGCAAACGTACGTGATTTGTCCATATAACTCATCCAGCTTACACGAGGTAACACAATCAATAGCACACATCGTGTTTTCAATATCCTCATCCGTTGGCTGCGACATGACATTGTCGGAACTCGAGCCATACGGGGTCAGGAGATACGATGACAATGCGGACAGTAGGCCAGTGTCGGAGCGGGGTTGAGCTGGAGTAACGGAGGGTCCACCCTGAAGTGGGATCATTGAGACGCCGCCAAGGAAATCCTCCATCTGGAGCATACGCGTAGGCAGGAGTGAGTGGAAGAACAGAGTCTCGAACATCTCAAACACCTGGGAACAACTTCGTCAGTTGGGTTCAACCCAAACCCGTAAAGCCCACCTGTCCCCAGCCCTCTCTAATCGCGTTTCCGCTTCCATTTGCGATATTGAATAGTACCACAGCTGCTAGCTGCCCCTTCAGGTTCGTTCCGAACTTGACGGATAGTGGAGATACCGTCACATCCTGGCCCTCAACTTGCACGATCGGGTATACTGCCGAACGACTTGTGGTCGGACTAGCAAGCAGGCCAGTAGCTTGAGACAGCTGTCCGACGACAAAGTCAAAGACCTCAGGGAGGTTGAAATACCCAGCGAGCGTCGCGCATTGACGGAACCCTGCAATGGCACGTTCGATGACATAATCGTCGTCAATGTTGGTAAACGCGAATGCAATGGCTTGAATGACTGGTTGCCAGGTGAACTCGAACATCTGCTTGTCGAACGCAGAGGTATTGCAGACTATATATTCGCCTAGGAAACCCATGTCAAAGACGAAGCTAACCTTCTCAACCGTCACCCACCTGCAGTCTTTGCCCGCAGCAAAAGCTCCTTCCATGCATAATCAAAACCAAGCTGGCCTATATGCTCCTCAGGCATGACAATTTCCCGCTTTCGCAGCCCATCATATATGGCTTGCTTTAACGTTTCTCAGGATACCTGTTAACTACGATGTGCTTAATCCACGTACCAGATACTCGGGATCAAAGTCAACACCGTCGTTTACGCCCTTTAGATTCTTCTGGTAATCGGTTATAGTCATTCGTTTCTACCAATAAATTCGAGTTATTGAAGCCGAATCAAAACCCAGACATCTCGCATACCCTATTTTGTGGATTATGCAGGTCCGTGTTGAGCATGATAACGGAATACGCCAATACAAAGACTGCATCTTCGGATTTGATTCCAGCTGTAAAATGTGACTCCATTAGAGAAGACAATGAAGATAGGTAAGGCATAGACACGTACGTGGACCAGCCGCAAAGAATGCCTTGGCGAATGTTTCCGTGATTCTTGCAATTGGCTGAGACTCACCAGGGAGCCTAAACGACTCCAAAAGCTCCCGCATTGCCTCCGCGATCGATTTCTGCCCGGGCGTCAGCGTAACCAACTTCAAACGTGGAGTCTACTCACATCTCGGAAATCGAACATCCCAATAAACTCCCTCAAAAGATCAGGGTTGTCCAAATGCGAGATGTATTCCCCCAAAACCTTCTTGTCCAGCCTAGGGCACTGCTTGAGGAAACGGGCAAGACTTTTCGGATCGGCCTTCCTAGTTGATTCCTTTTTCTCCTCTTGCGAAGGAGCTTCTGGCTTCTCGGTTGTTTCTCGATCTTCCTCTGCCTTGTAGTCTACCAACCCATTCTCAAGCATGAACGCGACACCTTTCTTTGGCTTTTCGTTGAATTTTTGTGCAGCAGTGAGGACCAGTAATTTGCGAGACTTTATGAATAGCAAGGACTCTGGGGTGACGTCGTTCTGTGACTACAGCAAAGAGTGTGAGAACAAGGAATTGCTCCACCCAAAAGTGCACGCACCGATGGCCAACTCTCAGCAGCCTGAAAGGTTGGAACAGCAGCATTAACTCCTAATTGTCTGAGTCCCAAAGTCATATGAACATACGTTGGGATTCTCGACTCTTGCGTGCATGCGATCCACATATGCAAGTAGCAAGTCCAGGCAAGTTAGCCTAGATGCATAATGCTGCTGTCCTCCGAATCCACCCATCAGGGGGTAAGTACTCTAAGCCATTATTCCATTAGGAAATCAAGTCAAATCTTGCGACTGCAGACCGCCAGGACACGCTCACCTTGGTCAAGAACCCAATAAGCTGCTCAAACAAGTCTTCACAGTTCACATCACAATCATAATTCGCCCAAAGGTCGACCATGAAACTGGGCTCCCGCGATAATAATACAAGAGTCTCCAGCATCAACTCCCGTAACTCGGAATCGGCGCCTCCTGCGACCGCTCCAGCCTTTGGTGTACCAAGTCCAGGTGTTCTAGGAGCTGCCAGAGCTGGAGTACTCGGCCGAGGTGTTTCTGTGCCGAGTGTTGATTTGGGTTTCCCGTCGCTGATAGGGCCGGCAGGCTCCAGCCTCGCAACCAAGAATGACAGGAATAGTTCTCGCTGGAGTTTTAAGCTTCCACGAGCAACCTCGAACAAAAGCGCAATAGCCCTCAAAGCAGCTAGTCGAAGCGCGGGAGCTTCGGTACGTGCAAGAAGAAACAGATGGCGACAAGCACGATCGGCGAGTAGAGCGAGCAAAGATGGGAATTGGGCTAGGGTGCGAGTCGAGGGCTGATTTGATATGGAGAGAGAAGTGGACAGCGCAGCCGTCAGAATCCCAAGAGCAGTGAGTCGGATGGTATCTGTATGTTGTTGGTCATTAGGATCAAGGAGATTAATCAACACGCGTAGGACCTCCGCGACGGTAGGAAGGCCGTAAGGACGAGCTGCAAGCAATGATGTCGAGACATAAACCAGGATACTCAGATTACACAAGATGCTTACGTTCAGATTCAGGCTCGTGAGCCCCTGGCGCCTGGTCAGGCAGAGTATCGCCCGCCGGAAGTGGGTTCGTCACTGTGGTGGGCGAAAGGGCTAGCCTAAGCTCGACGTTGGCTTCTTCTTCGTCTTGTCGCATTCGCTGTTCCTCTGCTACTGGATCCAAGCTGCGAAGGCGACCAAAAACTTCCCGGATAATCGTTTGCATATTTGCTTCTGCCGTGCGACGTAGCACCTCTGGTGAAAACAATATTTTAGCACACCTAGCTACCCTTGGAAGTAATGAGCTCACCGCTAGCACGCATCTGACAGCATATAGTCAAGACCTTCTCCAACATTTCGCATGCCTCGACATCACTGACGAGGGCCCCACATGGGCTGCAAATACAGTCCCGAATCGTAGAGATTATCCTAAGCAAAACAGCCTCATCTCGCCCAGAGTCACTCGGTTCAAATACGCAGCGGGACAACGCGGCACTGAGCTCAGATAGACACTGGATGATCGAATCATCCGGGAGTATGACTCCGGTGACGAAAAAGTTGCTAATGGCAGCAAGTGCCGCCGTGGTGATCGGACCGGTAGAAGTGGGCGTGCTTATGACGGCAATGAAGGGTTCAAGGATCTCAAGGATAGGAATCTCATGAACATCTATTACGCGTCAGCTACACACCGACAGCTTGAGTTTAGTAGAGCTTACCTTGCACATCTCTTATTTTTCTCTTCAAATATTCAAATCCGCCCATCAAGTCGACTTCTCTTCGGGGACCTGGAGAACCAGAATGCTCGACAGTCCCTCGGCGCAAGCCCATGCTGGTGGCAAGATGCATGTCGCGCCTGCGATTTATGCCAAAGTTTGTTGCCCATCGTGAGTTTTTCCGCATGACAGACGTGACGGAAATGATTTCCGAGTAGACGACGTGCGCGTGCGTGAGGCCATTCGCTCGAGAGACCTCTGCCATGTCGGGCCGTAGTTACAGAGTGCTGGTAGGTGGTAGTTTGCCGTGTGCTCCAATCCGGTCGAATCAGAAAGCTTAAAGAGACTATAGATACGTAGAATGGTGGTAAAGGCACGTCGAGACACGTCGCAGAGGCCGGTGTCACGTGCGATCGTCTTCGAACCCTGATCACCTCGTACAAACAAACCCCGCCTCGATGTTGATTCTCCACAAAATTCAGCAACAGTACAGTAAAGTATCAACATTTAAGCACTCAAACAATATTTCAAAATATAAATCACAGCAAGCGCCACCAAAAGCAATACAACTCCACGAAATAGGATAGTTTCCGACTCTTGAACCGTGCCTGCCCCAGCTTGCTCGACTGGAGGGCGCACGGCGGATTGTGGAGTATTCTTCATAGTAAAGTTAGGGTAATCTACCCGCCCTTTGTTATATCCTCGTGACGAGCTGTCGAATGCAAGTTAAGCCACAGTCCGGCGGCTAGGATGAAAGTTCGCTCTACTCGCCTGTTGCGGCAACTACGAGCCGTCCGGCAAACGCGACAATAGAATAGAACCCCGGTTGATCAGCCGCAATCTCACAAGCCGTTGCACGCCCGCCAGTACTCACCCTTCCCGCTTCTCCAATTTGGGTATAGACATGTATTGCTTGATACTAAAGCTGGTCAGTGAGTGTTAGCTGAAGAAGAGAACGGTATTTACCAAGCGCGCAAGGTTTGGAATTGAGCAGAGTAGGGAACACACAGCGGAATGTGGCACGCCCGGGATCCAAGTCGTTCCTGTGTTATAATGCTGCGACCGCTTGAATGCGTACCGTGAACCGGTGGTGGCGTGCGTATCTTAGCTTCCCCGAGCGATCCCCGAGCCAAGAGCCTGCGGCCGGTGCACACAACGCCGGCACCACACGACTCAATCCCTTGTTCATGCTAATTTGGCGCTCATGGTCATCGATAAGTGCGCATATAGGCTGTAAATCCGGTTTAACTTCACAAGTAGTGCCTGGAACAGGATGGCTTCTCACGATGAGAAAAAGTTGTGCGAAGTCGCAAGCTGCGCACACTGCCCATTGCTTGCCTCGGCGAGTAGAATGCGCGTCACTTGGCCATTTCGGGTGGCGTTAGGAGTTATCGCAAACAGACCTAAACAACCACTCCACGAGCATCGTACCATGACCTACCCAATAGCTAAGTTCACTCGCCCCGAAGATCTAGCTTCTTACAATGCTCGACCTTGTGGAAAATACTATGTGCGTCACTTCACAGTGGACTTCACACGAAACAA
>WSLM01000680.1:0-13488 GCA_019677335.1 Ceratobasidium sp. UAMH 11750 | reverse complement strand
CCGGTTGTGGCCGGATGGTTCTAATGGTGGATGCGCAGGTCAAAGCAAGATGAGAGGATCGAGCTTGTAGCCCTGGACAAGACGGTTGTTGTCGAGTCATTGATGCATGCCTTCCTTGATGTCCTTGAGACAAGAGGGGGCGGCCTACGGGGTCTTTCTTGCTGTGTGCCACAGCCGGCGGGGTGCACTTCTCCTATCTTATTCGAATGCAGTAGTTCGCCGTGAGTTTAGTATGCACAAGAAACACTATAGGTGGACCCAGTATGCCACGCGGCATAGACTCCCAGAGTGGAGTCAGCTCTAACTCTGTCAGCTAGCATAGGCTATGCCTAAACTCCGATTCGGCTTATCGTGTCTATTCCACCGTTTTGTAGTTCGCTTCCTGTCTAAAAGCCCCTAGAGTGTGAGGGAACCACGGGCATGGAACGTTTAAAAAACGATCCACTATACCAAATATGTAATCGTCCCGATACACCAAGTTTAAATTCAGTTCGTGGAAGCGTCTTCCCCGACCGACCTACAAGCCCCATTTAAACTTTTTAGAATATTTGAGGTGAGCCGAGACTACCGAAAATCGTTGCGTTAGTAGCTGAACGCGTAGTTCTAGCCCATAATCCGTCATTCGAACGATGTATACTCTCGAGCCTAGGACAGGTAGCCGTTGCTCGTCCCACAAACCCCCCCGCCCCGGAGACCCCAACCCAAATCGGGGGGGGTTGAGGCGTCCCCCGTTGTTTACCCCCAAAACCCGCCATCGCACCCTGTAAACTCCCCCCCCCCCCCCCCGGCCCCCGCCCCCCCCCCCCCAACCCCCCCCCCCCCCATCTATCACTATCACCAGCTCGAGAATGGGCCGTCAACGAGCGGGCATGTTTAATCGGTTTGAACGTTCACTCCGAGTAGATGTAAAGCCCGAGATTGCATGCAGCTGCAAAGCTTACCACGTAACCGAAATCGCCAAGAGACGTAACTCATCCTAGCTCTTCGAGTGTAGACGCCCCTCAAACGATCCACGCCGCGCACTCGATACCAGTCGGATATCCGGTTCGGAAGACGCGCAGGGGACGACAAGTCCGGCTGAATGCCATCGTTCAACAGAAATGGGTGTTCTGCATAGTGGTTTGATATTCCCCTGACACCACCTCGCCACAAGGATAAGAAATTAGGCTGCACATTGCGCAACATGGTCATAATCCTTAAAAGTGTCCCGACGGCAGGATTCCAAGACTCCTTGAACTGCGAATTTGGAGCAAGGCGCCCCATAACCGCACATGGTCAGCGCACAGTCCCAGAGTGGTTCGGCAGGAACTTGGGGAAACCAGGATCTAACATCGACAGAGGCTGATGAAAGTGAAGACAGTGATCGCTGGCGAGCGGATCTCGTTATCATAGTTCTTCGGGAGTAGATAATACATCGGGTGAATATAGCCTCAAGCCAAGTGACGCGAGTTCTGGCAAGTCACGTCGCTTTCCGGATAAGCGGCATCGGTAAACAAGGCATATAAGAGGATATTCGTAAAGCTGACCCTGCTTGCTCTACGCCATCCCTTTGTACCAGTCAATATATGCCTAGAATCTGCTAGAGCTACGGTGCGACACAAGAAAGACAATACCGGAAAGCGACAATTCACGAAGGCTGTGGGAGAATATAGCCTGAACAGATTCTAGAGGTACACAAAAGAACTACCGTTGGGTCGTAATAATTCATCAAGTAGTACAAGTCCGTGCCTAGGATTGTGGGGACACATTGTTGCGGTGGTTGGTGGCGAGGGTCCTTGAAGCCGGGCGCTTAACAGTTGCTTGCCGAGCCACAAACACAGTCCGACTGTGATCGGCCCACGTCAACCCATGACAAAATAATTAATCCGAGTTGATTGCTGGCTATGACTACAAGAGGGCTTGTACAAAATACAACGAGAACACATCATTTAGTAAACCTTTTCGGCACCAATGTTGTATCCAGCTGGAGCCGTGTGGGTGCTGGTAGTGGCGGGATAGCGAGTCGTCGGGTTCGTCGCCTGGACACGCGCACGGTCCATCGACGGACGGATCGCAGCGTGGTAGAGCGTGGCGGCACCCTGCGTCTGCGGGAGCTGGAGCCAGAGGACAAAGACGGTCTTGATGGCAAAGTACCACGGGAGGTAGTGCAAGACGAGGCGAAGGGCAAACGACTCGAGATAGGTGAGGAAGCCAAAGATGACCCAGTACGTGAGCCTACAATCGGCCAAACGTTAGAAATTTTTATCGACAAGCGCCGCGCGAGATGGACATACCACTGGACGTCATCCCGCCCGCTCGGCGTCTCGATCGCCTTCATGCTCATATAGGCCGGGAGACCCCATCCGACGAGGTTGCTTGCGGGCGCAGCGAGCGCGTTGACGCTGACGAGCAAGAACATGAGCGCAGCGCCGCCTGCAGCGAGGTACGTCTTGGGCACGCCCGTGCGCTGTTCGAGCGTGTTCATCGCGGGGTACTGGCTGAGCACCTTGTCTGCGCGAGCGTGGTACTCGGCGGCAGACGCTTGGGCCTGCTGCATCGCGGGGTGGTTTGCGACCTGTCGGGACGGTGAGCAGGAAATCAGGGGATATGAGGGAGGGCGGCTAACCTGGTTTCCGAGTTGGCGGGCCTTTTCTTGGGCCTGGGCGGCTTGAGCTTGGGCACGGGCTTTGGCGTCGCCGGTGGTGGTGTTCGTGCCAGGGATCCTGGACGGTGGCGAGGTGGGAGGGGCCTGCGCCGTCGCGTTGGGGTCGTAGGGTTGCTCGGGGTAGTTGGGGGCAGACATGATAACGCTCGGTGATTAGAGGCTCTTGTCGATTAGAGATTGGGGACGAGTGAAGAGCAGGGAGATAGGGCTGGCCTTTTGTACGGCTCGTGGTGGACGTCAACGTAGCAGGCGTCATCCGCGTGGCGTCAAACAAATGCGTCATCGTCATTGAGTGACGTCACGACGTAATCCCAAATTCGTCCTGCTCCACGTGACAGCATGTAGTCACTCTATGGCGTGGATCTCGGCTGTTCCATAATGCTTCTGCTACGCCGGCCAGGCGAAAGCTTGTGATACGGGGACGGAAGTATTGGTTTATGTCGTCATAACTGGAGCAAGTCGAGTTTGTTTATATTTGATAATCTTGGTCCGACACTCCTAGTAACGCAACTAACATTCGTAACCAGGCTTTTCAAAACATAAGAAATACAAGGATATAAGGTCAAGGCACAGCACTGTCTAGTCGATACCAACATGTTCGACTAGTCCACTTCCAAGCAGGTAACTTCAAAGACGAGGGATTTATGGCGATTCAATCCGAAGCTCATTGCCCGAGAGCCAATTATTTCATTCCAAACCCTCGGTCCCTCCGCGTAGTTTGGATAGAACGTATCCCAAGACCAAGGAGTCGAATCGCTCAGCTTCTTATAAAGTATAATGAAGCGAGTTACCCACAGGTCCGGGCATTGGGATACGAACAAAGGTGAGATACTTTCATACTGGGCCTGGGGGAGGAAGCGAAGCGCAATATGGCTGTAACATTTCCACTGCAGCTGAGAGACAAACCAACTAGGAGTAAAATGAGGCCATTGGTACTAGTTTCATGAAGAACCGACTCACTCGAGGAAGTCTGAGCTATGCTCAAAGCCACTGATCTTGAACACGTCGCAAAGATAAGAGCGCGCATTGCCGGTCGAAAGGACCACAGAGTTATCGGGTTCGACCGTGATTATAGGTCGTAACAGGTCAGATAGTGGAGCTGGTTGTTTGACTAGATGATCCGACGAGGGTGACGAAACAGCCGCCGGCAATTTGGTTGATCTGCCGTAAGGAGTTAATTGAGGCTTGGGGGGCGGCAGTTATATGCAGGTGGTAAAACTCACAGACTATCCCAAGTGAGGCAAGAAAGCTCTTTTTGTGAGTTGCGATCGATTAACCTCCCGTTTTTGTCTACATCCACAGCCCAGAATACAGACTGTACGTATCGTGCGTCGGACACTTCTGCAGACGGGCAGAGTGCCGCCAACTCCCAAGCATAGTCCAAGTAGAGTTTGACTTGAACATTTAAGAGGCTGTGGTTGCTGGGTGCAAATAAATAAATCATCGTACGCCTTGTCCTCGAGCTCAACTCTAAATATTTTGAACGGGCAACGCTAGACTGTTTAAGTGTGTCTATATCGTCCAGCGATGCGCCAAAGAGATCGAAACTTTGCAGGGCAGCCGGTATGCCATGCTCGAACTCGATTAGCGATTTGATGTCTTTGATCCTCGTTGATACGGGCAGATCACCAAACTTGAGAATCCTGTGAGATGCAGTGCGGACGGTAACTGAGACAGAATCAATGGGTCCACTCGAATTGGTTGCGGTGTTGTCTGAAGCTCGACGCGGCGCAGCTTTATTACGAGTCCCTGAGGAAGTTTGTTACAGATTGTACATCCGCTTGTTGAGAGAGGAACTCGCCATGAGTAACCGGGTTCATAGGTTTCGGCAAAGTAGTTACCGCCCGTATACCAGAGGCACCCAAAGGCGCATAAACTGCGTCTGTGGATTCGTCTTCGAGCGTGACCTCAACATTCTTCACATGGCCAACGACTTCCGGCCAGATCTCTTCGCTGATCAGTGTTAGCCCGTCCCCATAGTCTGCCAGTGTGGTAGATATAAATATATCCTGAACCTTGGCCGACCGTAGATTAGGGATCGATTTTTGTACAAGCTTTATCGTGGTCTGTGAATGTAAATATGTGGATCGCTTGGGTTCAGGTCCGCGCGGTTGCTTCGCATACCTGGTAGTCCGCATCTCGTTTGATGGCCGCCTGTCGACCCTTGTACGTTGCGATGTAGTACGGACGAGCTGCCGCGTTCAGATTGGCTAAATTATTAGACATCGAGTCGGGCTGCGGTCGTTGAATACAGTGATCAGTTAGCCACTCAAGATCCACGTGCCAGTCACCTGACCAAACGAAGATAAATCTTGGACAATTGAACCCAAACTCACGAAATCAACCACGCTACACCTGCAGATACGACCAGCATGCGCATGCGCCAAGTTAATTGATCAGAATAAGATGGACATATACGCAAACACTATAAGCAAAAGTACAAGCATGCATATCCCAGGATCTCAATCTTTATGATTCTAGATTTAGATGCCACATCACCTCTTCGCTCGCTTCACATCTTACCCGCCTTGGTCGCCTCCTCTACTGCCTGCGGACCCACTGCCGGCTCCAGCATGAAGCCTGCTGGGAAGCTCAACGCCATCTGAAGGAGGCCGTAAACTGTATGGGATTTTGCCGAGAAACGATCGCTAAGATTATCTCTGACCTCGTCCCCCTCCCGCACTCACACCGCTCATACTCATCGAGGCAACGGCAGAGCGAGGACTACTTTGAACTAGTGTTGGTCATGTATCGCCGTTAAGTTCCCACGCGATTTAGCTTCACCGGGGTTGTTCGACCTCGGCCTCGAGTGATTGGCATTAGCCCCGTCGCCGTCTAATCCAGGGTGATTCGGGGACAGAATCGAGAAGAGCGGGTTTGAGTAGAGAGTGTTTGGGCCACTGGCGTCGGCTGCGTTTGCGCTGAGAATGGCGAGCTATTCTTGTTGCGACGGTCCAGTCCTTCCGACCCCCATATCCGCATCACCCGTTCAACTCCAGCAGCCTACTCGAGCCCAAATTCAAACCAGGCGTACCAAATCCGGGCAATGGGTGAGCCTGCCACAACAACGCAAAATGTGTTGCATATAGGCGCTTCCCTGGGGGGCAACAGTCGCACGTATCACGCAGATGAAAATATGAATCATTTATGCGGCATAACTGGGGTATGTACGGTTTGTTTGTGCTTCAGATTCTTTGTGACGCAACAAATATCATAACTAAGCTTTTAAAGACACAAAAAAACTACACGAGTATGAGAGTCCAGCACCGTCCTGTCAAAACCAACGCATTCGACTAGACGAATTCCATTCAAGTGACTTCAAACACAAGCGACTTATGGCGGTTCTCTCTAAATTTTATAGCCTGAGAACCAATTATATCAGTCCAAATCTTTGCTCCCTGCTCATAGCTGGGATGGATAGTATCCCAAGGCCAAGGGCTCGAGTCGCTCAGCTTTTTATAGAGTATGATGAACCGAGTGACCCGTACGCCCGGGAACTGAGTTACGGACAACGGTGCGGCACCTTCATACTTTTCTTGGGGGAGGAAGCGGAGAGCGATATGTCTGTAACATTTCCGCCTCAAATGGGAGATGAACGAACTACAGTGCCTCCCACCACTTCTCTGCCTCCCGGAAACCCTGACGGAATCAAATCTTCCAAACGCTTCTCCTCCTGAGGTTTTGAGGTACAGAACTTTATTTTAGTGTCAAAATGCTTGAAATGAGCAGGGGATTCGGGCTTGTGCTTCTGGTTTCGATCAGGGAAGTTTGTCACTTTTTACCCTCAAAAATCTGAAACATCACGTGGTTCTTACCTTATATGGTAATGGCGCTTAAGAATTCATGTAAGCGCTGTATCTTGTTCGTCAGCTTGCTTCCCGATATGGTATAAACTATTTGTACATCCGACTTGCCAATGCTTCCTAACTTGTTCCTTGGTACTCCATCATTGCTCTAAGCCACGTCGGCTCTATGTTTAACTTTGGGCAGACCCACAGAAATCAAAGATCTCATTTTGGCGTTTGGCACAAACCTTATGTTATGTGGCTTTGGAATGAACACACAGCAGATTAGCCTTCACTAGAAAGCACCAATACGGGAACAAATATAGCCTAGATTCTGACCACCAGCCTGGAAACATCACCCACTTGTCTAACTTACGATAATCTAGGTATTTGTTCCAATTGTCCCCCAGCTCTTAACCTTGTGGGCTTAATACTTCCGGGCACAACAACCCGAGGTTCAAAACGTCACAAACATTCCATGGTACCTTGTTGAGACACGCCTCAACAAACTCGAAGTTGGTGGGATTGGTCCCAAAAATTGAAACACACGTGACCTGAACCCTGACGGCGCCTATTATTTACTTCCGGGACAGGCAGCAAAGTGGTGGGAGGCACTGTATAATCAAGGTGAGCCAACTGCTATACTCTTCCAGTTTCGTAAAGAACAAACTCACTCAAGGAACCTTGAGCCGTGTTCAAAGCCGTTGGTCTTGAACACCTGGTCGATATAATCCTGCGCCTTGCTTAACAAAACGACCACAGAGTTGTCGGGTTCGACAGTAGTAAGAGACCGCAGCAACTCAGATGTTGGAGGTGGCTATTCGCCTAGGTAACTCAACGAGGGTAACGGAGGTAAGTCAGCCGATGTACTGTATCGAGTAGCTAAGCCTTGGCAAGAGGGAATCATATACACGTAGTAACACTCACACGCCATCCTAAGTAAGGCAAGAAATTCTTTTTGTCCATTGCGACCAACCAACTTGCCAGCTTCATCTACATCCACAGTCCACGATATAGACTGCATGTACTGCTTATGCGAAGCATCCACAGACGGGCGGAGTGTCGCCAATTCCCAAGCGCGATCCAAGGAGAGTTTGACCTCAACCTCTGGAAGGATACACCTCTTCGAGATGTCGGGGTCGCGGGGTACAAATAAATATATCATCGTTTGCCTCGTGTGCAAACTCAGGCCTAGAGTCTTTGAACAGGTGACCTTGGACTATTCAAGTGTTTTCATGTCGTCTAGCCCTGTGCCAGAGGGATCGAATCTTTGTAGAGCAGCAGGTATGCTATGCTCGGCTTCGATGAACGATTTAATCTCCTTAATCCTCGTTGCTATGGGGAGATCATCAAATTTGAGAACCTTGTGGGACGGTGTGCGGACGGTAATCGAGATAGAATCGGCGGGTTCGCTCTGTGTGGAGGATTATCAAATGCTCGGCTTCGCGCAGCCTGCGTACCGGTATCTGAAAAAACCTCATTGTACAATCGCGCAACCGATCGACGAAAAAGAACACACCAAAGCCAAATGGATTAACAGGTTGCTGCGGAGTAGTGGCCATCCCAAAACCAAAGGTGCTCAAAGGAGTATGAACCGTGTCTGCGGTTTGGTTTTCCGGTGTAACCTCAACGGTTTTCACATGGCCGACGACGTCCGGCCAGATCTCTTCGCCGATTAGTATGTGGCCATAGCCATAGTCTGCTAGCATGGTGGATATGAATATATCCTGAACGTTAACCGACCGCAGATTCGGGATCGATTTTTAAACGAGTTTTATCGTATCCTGTGAATGAAAATATAGGGATCGCTTGGGTTGGTCCGCGCGGTTGCTTTGCATACCTGAGAGTCCGCGTCTCGTTTTATGGCTGCCTGCCGGCCCTTATACGTAGCGACGCAGTACGGAAGGGTTGGCACGTCTGGATTGGCCAAGTTGTTAGACATCAAGTCAGGGTTTGGACTGTGGTCGTTGGTTACAGCAATCAGGTAACCACTAAACGCCGCTAATAAGGCCTGCTAAACAAAGATAAACATTCCACATTTTTTGAACATCGCAACACGGGAGTACGCTACGTTTGATATATATGACCAACCGGATTGCCGCATCAGCATAATTGAACATTGCATTATGTCCTGGTGTGTTACCCAGTTGGAACGTGCACATACAGCTGTGCTAACAATGTCGTTGGTGCGTACGTCGCTTCAGACGCCCACTCTATTTACTAGATGCGTTGTTTATAGCTATTATCGATGCAATGAACAACTTCCCAGGCAGTCGCGTCGAGTAAGATCGCTTCACGCTCTGGTATGATATTTTCCTCGAATGTATGCCTGCTGCCATTCGACGATCATGATAGGCGAGCCTACACACGTACCATCCCCGTGACGTTCGGGTAGAATTGAACCAAATATGCAAGATTGAGCGAGCTGCATAACCGTAGCGTATTAATTATGTATTTCTATATTCGGTGCCATTTACAGACGAGTGAGAGACTGCTCATTCAGGGCTACAGCACACACATCATCAAAAATAGTTTAGGGCAAAGGAAACCAAAATGTAAACGTACTCTGCTGATCAATCTTGGAGAAAGGCAAAGGTCCCCTGTTTAATTGTTGGGCTGGGCTCCGGGACTAAAAAAGTTCACGAAAGTCAATATATGAGTAGAAATTATGAGCCTTTACACTGACCCGTTAGGTTGAGGCTGAGGTTGGGGCTGAGGTTGAGGATCCTGAGGGCTAAGCTCAATAGGCCCACCCGGAATACCATAAAGGGAGGAGAGAAGCAAGTCCCTCTCGGCCATGACTGAGTGGTTTTCACGATATGTAGATCGAGGATGAGTTAGAAAATATATTGGTATTTGAATGGATATATGCTGTCTTGGTTATACTAATGGTTCGACCATAGCCGTTGAATCTTTATGGGCCGCCCAATCCCTGATATCCCGTTATTTCGTAGATTATATCTAGCCAAAGCTCCCACACTTCAAGCACTCCGCATACATTATCCTTCCCGCCGTTCTCTGAGGAACATCTAACACCAAATGCACTCACGTCTCTCTGATACGCAAACCGCTGGCTTGAAACAGACTAGCCCATTGTCGGTCACCAAAAAACTGGATTTCGGCTCTGTTTGACCTACGAGCATCACATCGGGTCCAAAACAGAGTGCGATTCGCTATGATTACGCGTAGATTGCTAATGGATCCGGACACAGGCCTACTCAGACCACTGGGAAACACTCTATCAGGAGTATTGTCCGAGCACCCATCTTGTTTGTAGCCCGGGATCGCCCGCTTTGATTAATGGCCGAGCATCGACCGCCTTCTCAGCCAAAACCGCCGTGACCGCTCACAAGCGCCCAAACGATCGTGACTGCAATCTATCCTATTTTAGTAGTCACGAGCAAACGAGCCACGAGGCTTACCAGGGCCCGCGACTGCCAAAATACGATAAAATGCAGCCACGAGCATTTTGGCGCTCATGAGCGCTCGTGAGTCCGACCACTGTTTGGCGATGCCTTGATCTATGGCCGATTGTCGATTCGAATAGTTGCAGCTGCTCCAGGAAGCTGTGCTCGGCTGGTACAACTATCAGGCTTCGGTCCCCCAAACATCATAGACTTCTTTCTGGAAAGCATGCCAAGTGAACTTATCACAGCCATTGACGTACCATTCGAGATACCGCCGGAGTGTCGTGCGATTGACTGGTAAGCGTGCCGCGCACGGTTTTTCTTGTCGGAACGACCACAGTCTTTCGAACACCCTATCGTAATCTCCGGGTAAACCGATTCAGGACCGAATTACAATTAGGCGAAGATACACTGCACACGACAACGCATTCTAGGCATTAACACAATCAAACAAAAGCCAAGCCAGATTTTGCCCAAGAAATCAAAACAATAGCAAATCAAACTCCACTTAGGATCAACTCCCGGTGTGCCTCTGAACGAGGGGTGAACACACACTTAAACGGCTTTGGATGACTACAATATAGGGATTAACTTTCGTTCGGCCCACATGATTAGCAGAGAAACTCACTAGACTACAGAGTCTGCGACACCCTCCGTCGACGGGATAATATCTTGCCCCTCCTCGTCTTTAGCCGGCGTGATTTGATACACAGCAAGTAGCGAAGCAATAGCAATGAAGATCGAGGCTTCAGCGTAGTAGATTCCAGGACACAATCTAAGAAGCAAACAATTTCAGCATACGATGGTCGTTGACGTGTTTTAAATGTTACGTCTTACCGACGACCGAACCCAAAAGCAGGAACGGAAGGAACGTTGGGATCAGAGAATCGGTCCGGAGTGAACGTCTCGGGCTCGGGGTAGACTTGTTCATTTCGTGACATAGCCCTGGTAAGCGCATTAGACCAGATAATTAGCGATACGTTGATAAACCATACCAAACGTTTCCTATGCTAGCCGAAGAACGCAAATACTTAGTTACCATTAACCACCCCTCGGTCTGACACTCACACAATAGCTCCCTTTGGAATCCTGTACCCGCGATAGACATCATCCTGGATAGAAGTATGTGGTACCGCTAAGAAATAAGAAGCCCGCCAAATGAGTGAGCCTCAGCATCGCTTCAAAGCATCGCCGAAGACATACCAAGGGGCGTAACAGGCTGCCAACGCATCACCTCCTTTATAATCTGGTCAATATATGGGAGCTGAGGCAGGTCCTCGAATGCCGGGAGACGTTTCATTCCAACAACGCGGTCAATTTCTGCCTGAGCTTTAGTTTGAACCTCTGGATGATGAATCATGGCGATCACGAAAACTTCAAGAGAAGCCACCGTCTGGAAATAATTGTCAATCATTGTACTTGGCGGCGCAAAATATGAGTCCGTACCGTATCAGAGCCAGCTAAACGGAGGGCAATCAATATTAGAATCTGCAACTGTGCAAGTCAACGACAATCGTCTTACCGCCGAACAACGCAATGGCGATATGCTTTACATAATCCTCAAGGTCTGAGCGACTCAGATCAGCCTTTGGGGGGTCATCCAAAAGAGCGCGCACAATCGACGGTTCGTTGCTACCATGTGCCTAAATAGTACACGCTTAGTATTATCAAACAAATGGGTAAAAAAAGACCCACAATTTGCCCCTTTGTCCACTCGAACGTATCATCCATGATACTATTCTTCTGTTCACGGAAGGCTTGGGCAGTCTGTTTCCAGCCAGTCCATGGGAGCCAGCTCGGGACGTGGGATAGGGCAGGAAAGGCGTTGACGAGGAAGTCTAAGATTGGTTTAGTAAGCCGGGATTAGAATGGCATGACCGCGACTCACTCGTGGACATGGCAGCTCGAGCCAAGTTGTCTATCGCTGTTTTTGCGCCGATTACAAAAGGGTCGTTCAAAGTCTCAAGGTGATATCCGTACACAGAACGCAGGAGCGTAGCCGCGATGGTGCTTTAGCAAAGATAAGATAACGTAGATCGGGAGATAAGATGGTGTCAAACGAAAAGCTAAACGCCACCTACC
This sequence comes from Ceratobasidium sp. UAMH 11750, assembly GCA_019677335.1. Taxonomy (NCBI): domain Eukaryota; kingdom Fungi; phylum Basidiomycota; class Agaricomycetes; order Cantharellales; family Ceratobasidiaceae; genus Ceratobasidium; species Ceratobasidium sp. UAMH 11750. The sequence continues at coordinate 1,570 of WSLM01000680.1, read as the reverse complement.
GATACAACTCGTCTTGCAGATGATCACTCGAAGTCAAAAGATGCGCAAGCAGCATACGCGTTTGCTGTTCCTGAGATTGCTGAAATGAACGAGCCGCACTCTTCTGCAACCACGCGTGCATCATTCGGCGATGTTCCTTCCAACGATCGCCATAGTGCAAGAGAGCAACATATTTTCCCCAGTCCATGCTGCGATGAAAATGGATAAGTCAATTTTGAATAAGCTTAAATAAACAAGAGACGTACAGGTTCGAATCGAGAATCATAGGCGGAATAGTTCGGTCAGAGTATATCGCTGAGCGCTTGTCCAAGAGGTCAGCCGCCGCTTGAGCCGAGTTGAGTACCACGATGGTGTTTCCTAGCATGCTAAGAGATATCACGTCGCCTACGCATCAGAAAAAATTAGTCTACTGGTGAAGACTGTGTGCTCATACAACGAACTCACTTTGAATATCCCTGCCCTGCTTATCGAAGGTCGTGTGCTCCGACGACAGCGGCATCGATAGAAGCTGACCAATGAGCGGATAAGACGGTGGCCCTGGAGGCAAAGGAAGTAGCTTCGCAGAATATGTTTTGTAGAGTTTATGGAAGACGAGCGAGGCAAAGACCGCCAAGGGAGTGAAAAGCGCGGCATCCGAAACGCGAAACATGCCTCTAGCAAAGTACAAGGGGTAGAAGTTGGGGATGAGCGATGTGTCGGGGGAGTTGGATATAAATACGCTCGCGCCCAGTGGCGATCAGCCTCCAGACAGGCGGAAAATCGGCCAACCCCGAAATGGCAAAGATAAGAATAAGGCACCTGTCCCAGGAAGGCAGTAAAACTGTTTAATAAGACCAGAAATGTCTAGCGCAGATTGAGACCTGGAGGCTGATTGTGGGCTCTTGCGGAAAATGGGTGTTGTTTTCCGTTGAAAGCACGCTCGAAAGCTGCACGGGGAGGGTGTGACCACTGTGCGTAGAGTTCTAGGTCAAACAAACACCACATACCAAGTTGCAATCACAGTACATAAATGTGAAGTATTATGCAGCCTATCTCAACAAGCCACAAGTTTATTATTCCACCCGAGAGGATAAATGTAAGTCCAAGTGGGTGGCGGGACCAAAGCGGATCTAAAACCAACCACGTGAAGTCAGCAAGATTTGGCCGATTCCTTCATCCGCAACCCGGCGATTCGCGACATCGTAGTCACTCGCCAACCCAGTTGGGTCCGCAACCCCGACAACATCACTGGCTCCCACTCCTCGTTCACCTTTACGTTCGAGGACCCCGACGGCTCCAACATTGCCCGTCTCCGGAAGACGGCCCTCTTTATGTTCGGACAGCCGGTAACCGTCAAGCGCTGGGAAGACAAACCGAGGCCCCCAAGACCTGGCCGTGCGAAGGGACCCCTAAGACCTAAAAGGGGACCTGCCTCCACGAGTTTTGCCACAACCGCCCAGATGGAGCTCGAATGAAGGTGGTTCGCGCCTTTGCGCGGATACTGACCAACTCGCCCCCGCCATCTGTTCTAGGCTGCCCCGGTTTATCTTTTGTTTATGTTCTGTTCTGCGTCCCGCCCTGGTGGGCTCCT
>WSLM01000679.1:0-13489 GCA_019677335.1 Ceratobasidium sp. UAMH 11750 | reverse complement strand
GCTGCCACAAAACCTATCATAAAAACTGATTGACTGTTTGACCCACAGCTCAATGAATACTGAACCAAACAAGGTCAAACAAGTCACAAACTGTAGCCAAGAAGCATGGCTATTGTTGATTCAAGCCTCAGCTTACATAAGCATATTCTTCAGGCTGTATAACAGTGTGATTAGTACAGGCAGTTTTTTATGATAGGTTTTGTGGCACACTGTAGTCAAATTTCTTAGCGGCTTAGCAATCTTACTAAAGTCCTTCACAAATCTTCGGTAGAAGTTGGCGAAGCCTAAGAAGGCTTGCATCTGTTTTACGGTAGAGGGTTCCTTCCATTCCTCTACTGCCTTTACCTTTTCTTTTTCCATAGATATCCCTTCCGGCGTGATGACAATCCCGATAAAGCTTGTGTGGGTGGTGTAAAACCTGCACTTGTGGGGTTTCAGGAACAAATGGTGCTTCTGGAGTCGGTTGAGGACCTCCCTGACGTGCCCGGTGTGTTCTTCTTCCATGTTGGAGTAGATTAGGATATCGTCCAGGTATACCACTACATAGACGTTGATGATATCGTGGAATATTTCGTTCATGAAACGCTGGAAGGTCGCAGGCCCATTCTTTACCCTGAAGGGCATTACTAGGTACTCAAACAGTCCTTCCTTGGTTCTGAAAGCCATCTTCCACTCGTCTCCTTCCTTGATACGGATATTGTTGAAACCCCAGCGGATATCCATCTTGGTGAATATCTTGGCATCCTTAAGTTTCTCGACCAAATTGGCTTGTATTGGCATTGGGAACTGGTCCGGTTTGGTGATTGCGTTCAGTTTCCGGTAGTCCACTACTAGCCTAAGCCCTCCATCCACCTTGTTTACATAGAAGCAGGGGGATGCGATGGGTGACGTACTTGGTCTGATCTTTCCGTCTTTTAGTTCTTTGTCCAAGTATTCTTTGAGGGCATGTGATTCCGCTGGGGACATTGGGTATGTCTTTGCCGGTCTAGGGAGCTCAGCTCCTTCGATGAAGTTGATTGCGCAATCGTATACCTGATGCTCTGGCATCTCACTGAAGCCCTCCTCCTGAAAGAGGTCCTTGTACTCTGAGAATTCTTCCGGGATATCTGGTTCTGCTGTTGCTTCTGCTGCTACTTTCCCTGTGATTTCGTCCTGATATGTAATGGAGAGGTCCTTCCATCTGATGATGGGGTTTGCTTCCTCGAGCCAGTCCTTTCCTAAGATGATTTCCACCCCTCCTAGGGGCATCACGTAGCAGGTGCATTGCCATTTCTTTCCTTCTATTTTGACCTCCAGGGTCGCCTTTTGGGAGATCCTTTCTTCGATCTCTTTTCCATCGATTGCAATAACTGCCCGACTGTGTTTCAGTAGCATTGTCTCTATCTGGTTCTCCTCAACGTATCTTGTGTCGATGAAGTTCCTTGAGGATCCAGAGTCGATGAGGGTTTTGGCGGGTTCCATGATTCCTTCCACCGACGCATAAATGATAGATTCTCCGTTTGATTACTTGAGGTAGAATACATGCATCGGTTCGGTGTCTTCGGGGGCATCGGACATGGCACCGGCGTCCCCTTTCAGTTTTCCAACTCGGGTTCTGGTCCCTCCTCCTCCACGACCCCTTTTCCTGCTTTTCCATATGTCTTTCCTGCTGTACTTTTGGTCCAGTTCCCACGGCAATCCTTTATCACATGTCCCGGCTTGGCGCATTTTAGGCATAGGCCCGCTGCTCGTTGTTGTTGCTTTTCCGCATCGGAAATCCTTTCGAAGGAGTTTCCTTTTGGGGGTGCGGAGCAGTCAGCTTTCCCTGTTACTGTGGTTGGCGCGGGCGTCTTTAATGTAGTGGTCGACCCTGCCTTACCCACCAGGCGCTTGGTAGCGAACAGAATGTCGTCTGTTTGGCAGGCGATGGCTATCCACTCCTTGAGAGAGGAGTCTTCAAGTGCGCCATACAGTTCCAGCTTGAGTAGTTCTTGATGTACATCAGGCTTGAGTCCTCCCTTGAACTTATTGATTAGGGCTTCGCAGTTCCATTCTACTTCCTGGGCAAGGTTCCTGAAGTGAGTGGCATAAGCTTAGACACTCTTTTCTTGCGTGAGCTTCCCTAAGTCGCGGATGGCCTTCTCCTTCTTAACCGGGTCTCCGAAGTTTAAGAGGAAGGCCTTTTTGAACAATTCCCAGTTTCGTAGGTACTCGTGGTCTTCTTTGGCCTGGAACGCTTTGATAAGCGATTGTGACCAATCACCTCCGGCTCCGGAGCCCAGGTTCAATAGTGTGTGGTTCATCTTGCGCTGGTCTCCGAAGGTTGCCTCTTCATAATCATCGAAGTAGAGCTCCATCTTGGTGATAAAGGTTTCTGCTTCCTTTCCTTTCTTGCCGTTGTACGGTTCTGGTTTCTTGGTACGAGCTTCCTTTGGGATTGCTGTTCCTGTTGCCGTGGTCTGATTCATTGTCATGTCTTTGGCCCCCGCCTTCTTCCTTTCTGGTTTCCTGCCTCGGTTTCCTTCGTCGTCGCTGCCTTCGGGGTCTTCGTCTCCTGGACCTCCTCCTGGGTGTGCTGTAGACTCCCTTTCGAAGGGTGTTCTCCCCAGGGGGTCGCTCCTGAAGATGGTTTCTCCAATGGAGACTTCCAGTGCTGGTGCCCTGTCTCTTCGCGGGGTCGCGCTCCTTTGGTTCCCCTTGGCAGCGAGTTCATCCATGCCATTTGCTAGGTCCGTTGTCCGTTGTTCTATGGCGGTAGTGATTTCCCCTGTATCTTTAACTGCCTGATCCAGATCGGTAAGCCGTCTATCAATGGTTACCATTGCGGTCCCCATATTGGTTAGGCTCTGACTCTGTGCGGCCAAAGCCTTGTTTATTTCCTTAATGGTTTCCCCCATAGCTTCGACCGTGGCTTCGGTCGTGGCTTGGTGCTTCTTAGCCTCCATACCTATGTGGTATGTGTTGTTCTGGGCTCCGACCGCGGAGTCTCGGGCTTCCTGCAGGGTCTGTTGCATCCCGGTGACGACTCCTTCGAGTCGCAGCAGGGGGCCTGCGCTCTTTCTGATTTCGGTTAGAGTGGTTTTCTGGAGGGTTAGGAGGCTTTCCCTAAACGCTTCCGCGATTAGCTGGATTGGGTTTGGGGGTCGTGGCTGCGCTAATCTTATTCCACTCCCAGTCCTGAGGGCTTCTGTTGCTGGGGTTGGTGGCCTAGTGTTTATCCTTTTGGCCTGGTCCACTATGGTGTGGGTTAGGTCATCAACCTCCTGGACGGAGATTTCCGCGGCGGTGGTTTCATTCGCCACCGGTGGCGGTGGTGGCTGGTTAAGGATGATGGAGGTATGGCACTGGGGAATTGGTTGGGCTAGCGGTGCTTCTGGCATGGTGCCTGGCATGTTGAGATGGGTGGCGTCGAGGTCTGTTAAGTCCGCCTCTGGTGGCGGGACTTCCGGTGGCAGGGGTTTGTACTGAGAGGCTCGTGACGCTGCTCGGCTTGCTAAGCGGGTCGAGTAGCGCACTCCTGTGTGTTGCTGTGACATAGTTTCCCGTGTGTCTATGGATCACAGAACCTGTTTCGCTTTCCTTTCTATTTCTGTGGTGAGCCACAAGTTAGGTGAAGTTAGCCTTATAATGTTATGACCTGCTAGTTCTCTGATCTAGTGGCTAACGGTGGCTCACTGTTCTGTTTGCTGTCTGTAGTGTCTGTGCATTTATTTCGTATTTATTGGGTCTGTTTACTATATACTAGTCAGTCTCGGTGTGGTGGCCAAGATAAGGCTAACTGAGCTCCTCAGTTAGCCTCACTCCTACTTATATATCATGTAGGTGCGGTGAGTCATCTCATTCCACAGTCTGCAGACACAACAAAGTCACGTGTCGCGTCGATGGCCTATCAGGCGTCACCAAGACGGTCACGTGTATGTTTGTTTATTAGTCATGTGTGTATACTTCTCGCTTGTTTTGCGGCTCCGAATCTTATAAGAGCCACGCTTAATCCTAGGGTCATGTGACTACGTGCTTAGTCACTCGCTCCTCGCTCCTGCATTACATGGGAGAGATATTGCAGAAGCAAGTTATGTAAGCGGCAGTAACCACCGTAAGCGCCGGGGTCACCTGACTGCCGGGTCATGTGACTACATGCTTAGTCACTCGCTCCTCACTCCTGCATTACATGGGAGAGATATTGCAGGAGTGAGTTACGTAAGTGGTGGTAACCACTGTAAGGGCCCAAGTCATGTGATCGGTAAAGTCAATCAAATGACTTTGGATAAAATACTACAATTACCTAATTTATTGTAGTATTCTATTGGTGTTGAGCACTAAGCTGTCAAGCGCTTAATCGTCATGCACACGGGTCATGACATGGGGGGCCTTGTTCTACTCTCCTCTTCCTGGCCACTTTTACCACGGCATTTATGTTAGCACCCACCAGGTCATCAATTATGTACATTGGTGTATACCTCAGGGCGCTATTTGTCCTTGGGGGCCTCAAGTGGCACCATTTGAGCAGTCCTTTCTTTGGGTCCAGGTAGCTGCGGTCTCCTACCCAGTTTGCTTCGTGATGTTCCTTCTTCAGGATGTAGCTGAGGATTACCCCAGGCATCAGTCTCCTTGTGTACCTTTGTGCTTCTTCTAGGTCGCCTTGGGTGGACCTGACCCCTGATACAAAGTGAGGTGGGGCAGCTGGTGACCCTTGGTTGAGGCCGATGGCCAATCCTAGAAATTGGTATCAGTTGGCGGGCATTGTGTATGGATGTCTGATTTCTGGTGGTGAGGAGCGGGTAGCCTGGTGACTTGGATTTTGTAGGCTGCTCAATGGTTCCTTTTATACCCACTTCTCATGTTGTTTGTTCTTCTTTGTGTTGCTTGTCGACTCATTTCTGGGTTACTCCTCCTGTCCTGGCATTGGTGCATTGGGCTCCCTGCTGCACAAGTCCTCTAGCAAGTCATCCATGCCAGTGAACTTCTCGGCCTGTTCTTCCGTGTCGTCAATCAGGTCGTATCCTTCCCACCTTATTCTGTAACAGAGTTTCCCCTTTTTCCATTTCCAGGATACTATGTGGTTGATTTCCCATTCTTCCTCCCCTTCTTTTGTTTTGATCAGTGGCGGTCGGATTTGCTGCCTTTGAAAGGTCTTGTCTTCCTTATATTTAGTCAATTCCAGACTTCCTTCATCTTGTTTGCTCTGGATTCAGTGGCCAGCACTGTTTGGTCCCCAAATTCTTCTTCTCGTGGTGCCAACCACAGAGGGTTTTCTCCATATATCACCTCAAAGGCAGACATGCCAGTCGCGGAGTTGTTGTGTTGGTTATGGCAGAACTCAGCTATTGGTAGCCATCTTGACCAATTGTTTTGTTGGTAATTGCAGAAGGTTCTTAGGAAGCCTTCCACCCATTGGTTCATGCATTCTGCCAATCCATCAGTTTGCGGGTGGTAGGCAGTTGAGAATTGGGGCTGGATCTGCAGTTTCTGGTACAGGGCCCTTAGAAATTGGCTATTGAATGTCGGTCCCTGGTCTAAGACCGTTCGTGCGGGGGTTCCGTGTAGCTTCCATACTTCCCTGATGAAGATGTCCGCTAGTTCCTCGGCATTAGTAGACTCCATGCAGGGGATGAAATGTGCCTGTCTGGAATATCGGTCTACTACTACCGTCAGGATACTATCGTAACCCCTGGATATTGGTAACTTCACAATGAAGTCGTATGCAATGTCCCTCCATGGTTTTACAGGGATTGGTAGAGGCTTGGCATTGCTTGGTTGCCTATGTCCCTTTACTCTTCTGCAGACTTCACAGAACCCTACCTATCCTTTTACCTGAGTTAGCATTCCTGGCCAAAAGTATTCCGCGGACAGGAGCTCTGCGGTTCTTTTCCACTTCTTGGGCTAGGTTCCTGAATTGGGTAGCGTAAGCTTGTGTGCTTCTTACTTGCTTGAGCTTCCCTAATTCTTGAATGGCTTTTTCCTTCTTGACTGGGTCCCCGAAGTTTACATGGAAGGCTTGTTTGAAGGCTTCCCAGCTCTGGAGGAACTCGTGGTCTTCCTGGGCCACTATCTTCTTGATGAGCGGTTGTGCCCATATGGCTGCATCTCCTGAGACCATGTTTAGGAGGGTTTGGTTTATTTTACACTGGTCCCCAAAGGTTCCCTCTTTGTAGTTGTTAAAGTAGATCTCCATGTTGGTTATGAAGATTTCTGCTTCTTTTCCTTTCTTGCCATTGAAGGGTTCTGGTCTTTTGGTATGTGCTTCTTTTGGTATTGCTGTTCCAGCCGTTGTGGTTTGGTTCATAGTAGTGTCCCTGACTGTCAGCTTCTTGTCGTCCTTTTTTCCTTTGTTGTCCCTTCCCTTTCTGCCCCCTTCGTCGCCACTATCATCTGGCTTGCTGCCATTTGGATCTCCTTTGGGATGGGCTGTGGATTCTCTCACAAAGGATCTCCTTGCAAAGGGTGCCTCCATGGCGAATGTTTCTCCCTCCGGGTTCCTGGGCATTGGGTACCTTTCCCACTGGGTTTCTTCTCCTTTTTGTATTTCTTTGGACATCCTATCCATAGCATTGGCTAGATCTGTAGATCGTTGTTCTATGGCCACAATTGTTTCTCCCATGTCCCCCATCCTTTGATTTTGTGTTGTCATAACCTTGTTTATCTCTTTAATGGTCTCCCCTATTGCCTCCAGGGAGGCTTGATGCTTGTTGATTGCAACACTCAGGTGGTACATGTTGTTGTGGGCGCTCATCACTGATTGTCCAGTCTCTTCCAGCATCTGTTGCATCCCTTTGATCATTGTTTCCGACCAGGTTGAGGGCTCCGTACTCTTTTTGATTTCAGATAGGGTGGCTCGTTGAAGGTTTATTAATCCTTCCCTGATTGCTTCAGTAATCAGGATGATCAGGTTAAGGGGTCACAGTTGTACTAGCCTCACCCCGCTTCTGGTCCTCGGGGCTTCCACAGGGGTGGTGGTGTTTATTTGCTTAGCTTGATCCATCATTGTGCGGGTTAGGTCCTGGATCTCCTGGATGGAGGTCTCCATTGGACCTAGGGTCTCCTCTTCGGCGGAGGCTTTGCCAGCCACTGGTGGTGGGGGTATGTGTATGAAGGATATCGAGTGTTGGGGCACAGGTTGTGCTAGCAGTACATTTGGCATGGTGCCTGGGATATTGAGGTGGGTGATATCGGGATCCGTTTCTAGTGGCAGGGGTTGTTGTTGGGCTGCTCAGGACGCTGCCCAGCTTACCAATCTGGTTTGGTAACGTCCTCCTGTTGTCTGCTATGACATAGTTTCTAGTTGTGTCTATGGATCACAGAGTCTATTCTATATGAGCCATGAGTTAGATGTAAGTTTGCCTTATAATGTTATGACCTGCTAGTTCTCTGGATCTAGTGGCTAATGGTGGCTCTCTGTACTTTCTTACTGTCTGTAATTGATGGTGATTTGCCTGTATTTATTGTGTGCTGTATACTATATACTAGTCAGTCTCGGTGTGGTGGACAAGATAAGGCAAACTGAGGTACCCAGTCTGCCTTACACTGCTTATATACTTTAGTAGCTGCGGTGAGTCACCTCTGTTCCGCAGTCCACAGTAATAACAAAGTCATGTGTAGCATCGATGGCCTATTAGCCGTCACCAAGACGGTCACATGTATTTGTTTACTGATCATGTGTACTCATCTACTCGGGTTATTTGCAGATCCAAATCTTATAAGAGCTGTGCAGGATCTGAGGGTCATGTGATCTGGTCATGTGACAGGTCAGGAGTCAGGATAGCATTACAAGGGAGAAATATTGCAAGCCTGACTTGTGTAAGCGTGGTTAACCACTGTAAGCGCTGAAGTCACATGACAAGTTGGGAGTTGGGATAGCATTACATGGGAGAGATATTGCAAGCCTGACTTGCGTAAGCATGGTTAACCACCATAAGTGCTGAAGTCATGTGACACGCAAAGTGTTCTGAATGACTTCGGAGAAAATGTAGTAAATACCTAACTAATTCTATCCATTTAATACAGTTCTCTCTCTGTAATGTGACCCCTCCATTTGTCATGAACACGGGTCATGACACTATCAGTCACCACCCCCACTCACTCAAGGCACTCAAGGCTCCCCACTTGCCTCTCCACCAGAGGTCGCGACAGCCCAGTGCACTCCAGCAAGCTAAGGTCAATTCCAGGACCAGGTAGAGCATGGGTAAATACCTGGTATATGCCAGTGTATGTCCCACCCTAGGTTTATTGATGCACTGCTTTTTATACTGGCCTCAGGAACAAAGATGCCTTGTTAGCATGGCTCAGGAATTTTATTACCTTGAGCCAATGGTATCACTGGAATCGCCTGATTTTCCTGCATTTTATGAGCACTCACACATGCTGGTGTGGTGACTTTGACACCTGAACCCTTACTACACGTTAAAGGACTTTCTGACGCATGCAAAATATCAACTCTACATAAACACCACAGTGCAAATAAGGTACCATCCCAACATACAGACACATTCACCATTCTCTCTCAACCTTGAATGCTGGGATGGTACCCCAATGGCATTGGGTTGTTAACACAGAATGGATGTTTTGCACGCGTAAGGGAGTCCTCTCACGCGTATTAAGGGTCCAGTGCATAAAAGCCACCACAACAGGGTGTGTGGGTATTCATAATATACAGAAGAATATGGTGATTCGACTCATATACTTCATTAAGTGTGAGAAAATTCTGTGGCCAGCAGGGTGAGGAATCTTTGTTATGTGCATGGAATAAAATCTGTTTCAACACATAAGGTTCCCAACCAGACATACAAGGCATTCAGGCATGGTTGTACATGTTATAGACTCTGGAATGACAGTGTCTGTGGCTAGTACATGTACCAGCTACACAGGACACTCACAGATCCACTAATGCATATGAATTAAAGCTAATGTGTAGAAATTCACACAAACACATAAGAAGTACTGTGAAAGCATAATAAGCAATGCTAATGCATTACAAGCACTGCTGACACATTAAAAGCACTGCTGACATGTTAAAAGCCCTGCTAACATGTTAGAAGCTATGTGTTCGTAGTGCTCTTTATATGTCAGCAATGACTGTCAACATGTAAAAAGCACTGCTAACATGTTGAAAGCACTCATAATGTGTTAAAAGCTCTGCTAGCACATTAACAGCCCTGCTAATGTGTTAGAAGTGCTGTCAACATGTAAAAAGCACTGCTAACATGTTGAAAGCACTCCTAATGCATTAAAAGCACTCCTAATGCATTAAAAGCACTCCTAATGCGTTAAAAGTACTCCTAATGTGTTAAAAGCACTCCCAACACATTAAAAGCACTCCTAACGTGTTAGAAGCATGGTCAACATATGAAAGCCACTGCCAACATGTAAACAGCATTGCTGACATGTAAAGAGCACTGCTAACACATGATAGGTAATTGCAATGCATGCTGAATGATTCTGATCTAGAGAAGTTCCAACACATAATAATCAATTTATCATTGCTAATCCATAAATACCACACACACACATCTTCAGTATTATGTATGCATTTATAGCATTACTTACATGTTTATAGCATTGTGGACGTGTAAGATCTGTCCAATGCTCTGCATACTATATGCTGGTAGGTGACCACTCGACTGACAACCCTCACGCTTTAACCCTCAGAGTTATACAGGTGTGCCACTGGTGCGAGCACCCTCATGCATTTTTAATAACCTTGACTGAATAGGGTGCTTCCCTTTATGACCGCACCACAGCTTGCGCCCTCCGTGGCCAGACTCACAAGCCCAGCCCTGTGCTCTCTGGATGGGCCCACGTGTCCCACCTAGATTTGGTCAATGTACTCCACACCTGCTCGCAGTGGTCGGTTGCAAACTATACTCCCTATTCCTAAATCAAGACGTAAGTTGCACACCTGCATTATTACATTTAATTTTGTCTACTGATACAAGTCTTGTGTATAGCTCCAGTCATATTGACTTGTCGAAGTTCCTGCAGGTCAATGTCCAACACACATGCTACCATTGCTTGTATTGGTCATTCGGTTTTGGCCACTGGTTCTTCTACTACGTGTCCTGTCTATTCTTTGCCCTGCAACTGTAAGGTTTGATGTGTACACAAATATGTTATGCTCACAGCAGAGATTGGCACCAGCACCACTGACCTCCACAGCAAGCCTAGTGTTAACACCAACAGCCGGCCCCGGTGTTGCCCAGTGCTAACCCATCAACTACACCAGTTTAGCCATGATAGAGCTTGGCGCAGGCATTGTACCCATGCTTAGACTCACTTACCTCACTAGGGGGCACACTTCAGCACTCGGCCTCAACTTAGCGCTCAGGAGACCAAAATCAGGAGCACACAGAAGAACCATTAGCACACTACCCTGAGCTAGTGAGAGTGGTGTGGTTCTACAGATAGGGGGGGTCAAGCTACCTGTGTGCCCGAGCTTGTGAGTGCTCAGGCGTGCTAACTTGAATTTTGCTTTTTTGCACAGCAGGAGCACTTGCAAGCACCCCAGTGGTGCTCCTGAGTGCTCATTAGAGCCTGGGCCACCTATCTGGTCCCCCCTGTATATAGAGGATGAACAATAAATAAAAAATCCAAGTTAAGTTGCAGGAGACTAAAGTTATGTACCAAATTTGCCCCACAGAGCTATGTGAGCTCTGTGGTGAATGCATGAGGACTGGCACCGTGAACTGGCACACTTGCTCACTCTTAACGTGGGTGGGTGGATGGTACAAAAAGAATTTATTTCAAGTTGAGGGCGCATGGGGACAGGTTTGAGAAGGGAAAAAAACAAAAAAAAAAACAACGAGAATGTCCCAACCAACTTCTGTGCACACTGCACAGGGATAGAATGCTAACGTGGCATAATGAGGGGGGGCAGGCTGAGAACCTGGGGATGATAGGACTCAAATAGGAAGGGAGGGAGAGCATTGAGCTGGCCACAAAATGCCTTCATTTACAAGAAATCAGAAGATGTTGCGCTGAATCCACGCAATCCAACTCACCTCAATATCTAACCATGCCAGGCAAGCAAGTGTGTGCTGAGGCCCACCGTGCAAGCCTGAACGCAGCATGATTATCGTGTGTGCCACAAGAGCTGGTCTAGCAGTTGGGGTTGACATAGTTGCCAGTGTTGAATGAGTTGGTAGAAATTGTGGTTGCAATATTGGTTCAGTCAGAAGGGTTGGCTGATGGTGAAGAGATCCATGTGAGGTGGAACTTGGGGGCAAGGTGGCAGGCCAGTGTGATGTTGGGCCAGTGATTACAGGAGTGCTGTATTGGTTTTGAGAATTGTATTTGGGTCTAGTCAAATGCATTCTGCTGAAGGCAGACACAGACGCATCAAATGACTCAAAAACCTCCACATATGCCAGTTGGCCAGAGAACAAATATTTCAGGTGACCTGGGAGGGTGAAAAACGTGCATATGCAACCAGCATGGTAGCATAGACACAGGTATTGTTAGCACACATGGACATACACAAAACAAAAAGACACATCTTGAGACACATGACGTATGTTGAAGTCCATGTTTCTTGTAAACATTGTCATTGGAGCCTGGACATCAGATGCAGGGGGACTTAGAGAAATGAAAAGATAAAAAAAATGGGGGGCAAGGCCAACTTACGTAGTCAATTTGGCTGTTCCAGGTATAACACCACATCCCAGACAGGCTCTATATGAAGCCGATTATGGATGTCCCACATGGGTGGGCTGGCCTGCACTACATTGCACTGGCAAGGATTGAAAGGAGTGAAGGCAAGAGGTTCATGGAAAAGGTAGAGTTTGTGCCAGACATTAACATAATTATGATGAGAGAGCAAGACATCATACGAGGGAATGCCAAGGCAATGGCCAAGGGAGGCGGTGGTGGCCAGGATGATGTCAGATGCACCATACCATATGACCCAGGGAAGCGGGCCACACCCCAGGAAGTGGGCCACTTGTGATACTGTGCCTTGCCTGAATTGAATGAAACAAAGCATGTCAATCATTTAGAGTGCCCTATGTACAACTATACAGTGCAATTTGGAGGATGAATCAACTGCAAAAAGGGAGATAAAAAAGCAGGAAAGGGGAAATTAGTTAGAATCTGAAGATTCTAGGCAGTAATCTGACCCCAAGCCTGCCTGACCACCCAAGGTGGACCTGGTATGCTCTGGGGACCTTGTACTACCTCTCTGTGCTTTGGCCTGGCCATGAATTGACTTCTTGCCTCTCCCTTGCATGGTGGAACTTTGGGCATGTGCACTGTTCTCACACATCACATTGACCTTGTTCTGCATGTATACCCTTGCTTGTCCCATTGCTGTATTCTGAGGTTTCTTCATTTTTTTCTCTTTAATGGCCTCTCATAGCTGATCCAAGTCTTCTTGCATCAAGGTATTTTGTGCCTCCTTGCCATGGATGATTTGTAAGGCCATACCCAATCCACCCCACAAGGACTCCACATCAGCATTTGGATTGTTCAAGAGCTTGTAGAGTTGATCAATCACCAGGTTGTGATCTTGTTCAGACTCTAGGAACATTGGTTGCCAACCATGAGTTCTCTCCAGGAAATCTTGCATCACCCGAGTTTGACATGGGTTGAATGTGTTATGACCCATCATTTGGTCATAACAAACTATAGGGATTTATCCTGTAATTATAGTATTTTTCCCAAAGTCACTTGAAGTACCTGAGATGTCACATGACTTTGGCACTTACGACGGTTACCGCCACTTATGCAAGTCAGGACTGCAATATCTCTCCCTAGTAATGCTATCCCTACTCCCAACCTGACTAAGCAGTCATGTGACCCTCAGACCCTAGGCGGCTCCTATAAGATTCGGAGTCACAAACAATTTAGCCATACCTCACATGTGACTCATAACAATCACATGTGAGTACTCCTCTGCTGCAGATTAACCCGCAGTCACCACACGTGACTTACTCGCCTGCAGAGCATGCTGAATGAGTCCACCTCCCATAATGACTCAATGATATTGTGTGTATATAGAGAGACCATGAAGCAAGCTAGGCACCTAGCTTGCTTTACCTCATGAACCATCATTGAATACAAATCTAACACAACATTGAGCCACTACTTAAGGAATTGATCATAGAATTGAACACCTCATGACATTGTAAAGCAAGCTTCACACTTAACTAGTGGCTAAACCACCAAAAGCATAAGTCTTACTGAGCAAAGAAGACCAGGGTTGAGTCCAAAGGAGAGACCAACTAACTTCCGCAATACAGAAGAGAACAACCAGAAACTATGTTGTGGCAACCACGAGATAGAAGCCCCCATAGAACCCAATCTGTCAGTCAGGCCTCCAATTGACAAATCCTCAGAGTTTCCCAGGGGCATTGCCAACAGGTGACAATACCCTACAGGGAATCCAGCCCGCTGATAGCTCCTACCAGGCCAGTGCTGTTGTGCAGGAATCCGGCTGCAGGAATTCTGGTCATTCCGCAGGAATTTTTCTGGCATTTTACCTGCTGCAGGCAGCAGGTGCAGGTGCAGGAATGGCCAAAATGCC
>WSLM01000678.1:0-13502 GCA_019677335.1 Ceratobasidium sp. UAMH 11750 | reverse complement strand
TGACCACTGACCACTGCATTACCTAGGAGAGATTACCTGTGGTCAGTGTTATGTTACGGTGGTTACAGGTCACGTGACCTGGGACTTGACTTAGACGGTAGCGGCTAAGTCCCGAAAAATAAAGAAAATATGGGGTCTTCCCTGGGTAGGTCACAACACACGCAGCACCCAGCTCAATGTGGTGCTGTGGGCTATGACAAACCTGGCCCCCCTGTCTTCCAGGCACAAGTGCCGCCTGGCTGTCACAGCCAATTTGCTGCATGCCCTTCATGATGGCCTTGACTTGGTGTCATGACCCGCATACATGATGACCAAGTACCAATAGGTCAGGTCCCTAAGTCACCTGACTCAGGGTCAGGAGAGCCTTGCCATGGAGGCCCTGAACTCCCATGAGTCACATGACCTCAGCGCTTACGGTGGTAACAACCACTTATGACTTGCACCTGCAATATCTCTCCCATGTAATGCAAGCACAAGTTGCAAGTGACTAAGCAGTCACATGACCCTAGGATTAAGCGCAGCTCTTATAAGATTCGGAGCCGCAAATAACGCAAGGTGCAAGTACACGTGACCATCTCAGTAACGCCTAATAGGCCACTGACACTACACGTGACCTTGTTGTTGCTGCGGACTGCGGACTGAATTGACTCATCACAGCCACTGGGTATATAAGTAGGAGTAAGGCTGACTGAGTACCTCAGTTAGCCTTATCTTGTCCACCACACCAAGACCGACCAGTACATATTGCATTAGACATAATAAATACAGGATAAACATTAGAAAACTACTGAGAGTAAACAGCACTGAGAGCCACCGTTAGCCACTAGATCAGAGAACTAGCAGGTCATAACATTATAAGGCTAACTTCACCCTAACCCGTGGCTCAACACAGAACAGACTCTGTGATCCATAGAGACAACCAGAAACTATGTCACAGCAGACAACAGGAGAACGCTACCAGACCCAATCGGTGAGCCAAGCAGCGTCTAGGGCAGCACAGCAGCAACCCCCGTCACCAGTAACAAACCCCACCGACCTCGATACCTCCCACCTAGCCATGCCAGGTACTATGCCCAAAATACCACTTGCGCAACCGGCCCCCCAACACCCACTGTCCTTCATAGGGCTACCGCCGCCACCAGTGGCTGCCGAAACGGCACCTGAGGAAGACACACTTGGCCCGATAGAAGCGTCAATTCAGGACATCCAAGACATAACCCGGACAATGACTGACTATGCCAAACAAATAAACACCAGGCCACCTACCCCAGTAGGAGCCCCTAGGACAGGGAGCAGAATAAGGATAGGACAGCCACGGGCACCTAACCCAATCCTTCTGATCACCGAAACACTCAGGGAAGGACTAACAAGCCTTCAAAGGGCAACACTATCCAAAATTCAGAAGCACGCAGAACCATCACTCAGGTCCAAAACAGCCCTTCAGAGTCTACAACAAACCCTGAATGAGATCCTGAAGTCGGCAGTTGGGGCCCACAACAACACGTACCATTTAAGCCTGGCCCAGGACAAATACCATAAAGCACTTGAAGCAATGGAAGAAACCTTAAAAGAAGCCAACATAGTTCTTAGTAACCAAGAGCGAGCACTTAAAAAGGTCAACCAAGACCTGACAACCCTGAGCCAGAATATGGCAAACCTGGGAGAAACAATTGTCACCGTAGAGCAACGAACCACGGACCTGGCAAACAGCATGGATAACCTGACCAAGGAAACATGAAGAGGAGACACCCCACGTCGGGACCGAGCACCTGCACCAGAGCATACCGAAGGGGAAACCCTCTTCACAACCAACCCATTCGCCGGAAAACCTTTTATAAGGGAATCCACGGCTCACCCAAACCAACCGCCGGAGGACGGAGACCCTGACAATAGCGGGGACGAGAGCAATAAAGGTAAAAAAGGGGACAGTAGAAAGGATAACAGGAAATCACGAAACAGGGACGCTACGATGAACCAAACCACGGCAGCCGGAACAGCAATCCCAAAAGAGGCACATACCAAAAGGCCCAAGGCCTACAACAGGAAGAAAGGAAAGGAAGCGGAAACCTTCATAACCAAGATGGAGATCTACTTCAGCAATTACAAAGAAGGAACCTTCAGAGACCGACGCAAGATCAACCACACCCTGCTAAACATGGCCTCGGGAGCTGCAGGCGACTGGGCACAATCACTCATCAAAAGTGTGGCAGACCAGGAGGACCATGAGTTCCTCCGGGATTGGGAAACCTTCAAGAAGGCATTCCTCCTGAACTTCGGAGACCCAGTCAAGAAGGAAAAGGCCATCCGCAATTTAGGGAAAATGCAGGAGAAGAGCACACAGGCTTACACTACGCAATTTAGGAACCTCGCACAAGAAGTGGAGTGGAACCGCGAGGCCTTAATTGATAAATTCAAGGGAGGGCTTAAGCCGGACATAAGGCAAGAACTACTCAAGCTGGAACTATACGGAGCACTAGAGAACTCCTCCCTCAAGGAATGGATAGCAATTGCCGTTAGGACTGACGATATCCTATTCTCCACGAAACAACTAGCGGCCAAAGCCGGATCAGCCATCGCGAATAAGCCAACCACCTCAACGGGAGTAACGGGAAAAGCGGATTGCACTTCAACTCAGAAAAATACTCCCACGGAAAAGGTTTCTGACGCTGAAAAGCAGTGCCGATGAAAAGAAGGATTGTGCCTGAAATGCGCTAAACCGGGGCATGTGATTAAGGATTGCCGAGGAAGCTGGGTTAACACAACGAAGGATAGGACCTATGGAAAAACAGGGAAAGAACCGGAAGAAGGACAGGGGCAGGAACCTGAATCAGAAAACTAAGGAGGGACGTCAGCACCATGTCTCACGCCCCTGAAGACACCAACCCGACACATGTATTGTACTTAAGGAAATCAAGTGATGATTCAATCATCTATGCGTCGGTGGAAGGAATCATGGAACCTGCAAAAACCCTAATCAGCTCCGGATCTTCAAGGAACTTTGTCAACACAAGATACATTGAGGAGAATCAGATAGAAACAGTACCGCTAAAACACAGCAAAGCGGTCATAGCAATTGATGGAAAGGAGATCAAAGAAAGGATCTCCCAGAAGGTTTCCTTGGAAATCAAAGTGGAAGGAAGAAAATGGCTTTGCCCCTGTTACATGATGCCCCTAGGCAAAGTCGAGATTATCCTAGGGAAAGATTGGCTTGAGGAGGCAGACCCCATCATTGGATGGAGGGATCTCTCCATCACGTACCAGGATGAGGTCAGAGGCAAAACAGCAACCAAAAAGACAGAAGAACCAGAGATCCCAGAAGAGTTCCTGGAGTACAAGGACCTCTTCCAAGAAGAAGGGTTCAGTGAAATGCCAGAACATTGAATATACAATTGCGCGATAAACTTCATCGAAGGGGCTGAACTCCCCTGACCGGCAAAGACATACCCAATGTTGCCAGCGGAGTCTTGAGCCCTCAAGGAGTATCTAGATAAAGAACTAAAGGATGGGAAAATCAGGCCAAGCACATCCCCTATTGCTTTGCCTTGCTTTTACGTGAACAAGGCCGACAGGGGGCTCAGGCTGGTAGTGGATTATTGGAAATTGAATGCGATTACCAAGCCGGATCAATTCCCTATGCCAATCCAAGCTGACCTGGTGGAGAAGCTGAAAGACGCCAAGATCTTCACTAAGATGGACATCCGTTGGGGATTCAACAATATCCGCATTAAAGAAGGGGACAAATGGAAGACAGCTTTCCAAACAAAAGAAGGACTGTTTGAGTACCTAGTAATGCCCTTCAGGGTAAAGAATGGGCCAGCAACCTTCCAATGCTTCATGAACAAAATCTTCCATGATATCATCGATGACTACGCAGTAGTCTACATGGACAATATCCTTATCTTCTCTCACACGGCTGAGGAACACACTAAGCATGTGAAAGAAGTCCTGAACTGGCTTAGGAAACATCATTTGTTCCTGAAACCCCACAAGTGTAAGTTCTACACGACCCACACTAGCTTTATAGGGATAGTTATCACCCTGGAGGGGATATATATGGAAAAGGAAAAGGTGAAAGCGGTAGGGGAATGGAAGGAACCATCCACCGTCAAGCAGATGCAGGCCTTCCTCGGTTTTGCCAACTTCTACCGGAGATTTGTCAAGGATTTTAGCAAGATCGCCAAACCACTAACGAACCTAACAAGGAAGGAGACCCCTTGGACCTGGGGCCAAGAGGAAGCTGAAGCTTTCGCAGCAATCAACAGGGAGATATGTAAGGAGCCAGTCTTGATACACCCAAATCCGAACAAACCCTACTACATGGAAACCGATGCATCGGGAGTAGCCCTAGGGGTGGTATTAAACCAGAAAGGGGAAGATGGTAGACTACACCCTATAGCCTTCCTCTCGGAAAGCTTCACACCCCTGGAAAAGAATTACGATACCCATGATAAGGAGTTACTCGCGATTATCAGGGGACTGGAGCATTGGAGACTGTTCCTGGATGGGACCAAGACCCTGGTGACAATTTACATGGATCACCGGAACCTCCAGTTTTGGAACAAAGCCCAGGTCTGGAACAGAAGACACGCCAGATGGCATACCATCTTGGCCTCTTTTAATTTCAATATCAAGTACAGGCCAGGCAAAATGTCCAACAAACCAGATGCACTGTCAAGGAGACATGACCATAGTGATGAGATCATCCCCCCACAAATTATGATTCCGGAAGAAAAATTTGTGGGATTTAAGGTAGAAATTATTTCTGATCTCCTAGACGATATCCGAGAAACACAAGGAGAAGACGAATCACTAACAAGCCTGATAGCTAGCATAGGAGGAAAGGAAACCTTACCACCCTCGGTAAGGAAGCAATTCAATAGGTACCAAATTGAAGAAGGTGTACTCTGATACAGCGAACGAATATACGTCCCGGAGGACCTAGACATCCACGAGAGGCTGCTAAAGCTCTATCATGACCACCCCATCACGGGTCACCAGGGAGAACAAAGGACGGCAGAACTTCTCTCCAAAGGATACTTCTGGCCCAGGATGATAACCCAGGTAAAAGAATATGTAGGGTCCTGCCAAGTCTGTGGAAGGGTAAAGGGACATAAACAACCAAGCGAAGTCAAGCCCCTGCCAATCCCAGCAAGGCCTTGGAAGGACATCGCCTACGACTTCATTGTCAAACTACCGGTTTCAAATGGGTATGACAGTATCCTTATGGTAGTAGACCGAATCTCCAGGCAAGCACACTTCATCCCTTGCCTGGAGTCCACTAACGCCAAGGAGCTGGCGGAGATCTTCATCAAGGAAGTACGGAAGCTCCATGGAACCCCGGAAAGGATGATTTCAGACCGAGGACTGACCTTCAATAGTCAATTCTTAAGAGCCCTGTACCAGAAACTGCAGATACAACCCCAATTCTCCACCGCCTACCACCCCCAAACCGATGGTCTAGCGGAGCGAACAAACCAGTGGGTGGAAGGCTTCTTAAGAACTTTCTGCAACTATAGACAAAACAACTGGGCAAAGTGGCTACCCGTAGCGGAATTCTGCCATAATCAACACAAGAACTCCACAACTGGTATATCCACCTTCGAAGCGGTGTACGGGGAAAACCCGGAATGGTTACCTCCACAGGAGGAAGAAGTAACCAAAGAATGGACGGTACCAGCCACCGAATCTATAGCGAAGAAAATGAAGGAAATCTGGAAGGAGGCTACATCAGCCATGAACCTCCACAAAACAAAGGAACCATCAGGAAGAGAGTTCGAAGTAGGGGACTTGGTCTGGCTCCTGCTCACAAATATAATGACGCAGCGACCAGCCAAAAAGCTGGACAATAGGAAAGGCGGGCCCTTCAGGATAATCAAGAAAATATCCTCCCACGCCTACCAACTCAAACTACCTGATACAATGAAAGTTCACAACGTCTTCCATATCAGTTCACTGACTAAGCACAAGGAAGACAAGACCTTCCATAGACGACAAGCCCATCCACCGCCAATCAAAACAAAGGATGGGGAAGAGGAATGGCAAATAGACCACATCGTATCATGGAATTGGAAAAAGGGAAAGCTCTTTTACCAAATTCGATGGGAGGGGTATGACCAAATTGAAGTTACAGAAGAACGGGCTGAGAAATTTACTGGCATGAATGACTTGCTGGAGGACTTGCGCAGCAGAGAGCCCAACGCACCAATGCCAGGACAGGAGGAGTCACCTAAACATGACCCGAAGAATGGCACAAGGATTAGTAAGAAGAGGAGTAGACGGGTATAAAAAACCATGGAGCAGCCTTCAAAATCCAGGTTGATAGGCTACCCACTCCCATCATGAACATACAACAACCAACTACAATGCCTGCAAACTGATACTATTTTCCAGGGCAACCCATAGGAGTCCCTCAGGGTGCGCCGATTGTCTTCCCACCAGTCCAACTAAAAGTAGAAACCGCCCATTACGACCTGGAGGATGCGCAAAGGTATGCTAGAAGACTGATGCCAGGAGTTCACCTGGACCACATACCAAAGAATGAACACCACAGGAAGAATTGGGTGGCCGAACGGATGTACCTAGACCCCAAAAGGGGATTACTCAAATGGTGCCACCCAAAGCCACTGAAGACGAGGAGCGCCCTTGGGCGTACACAGATGTATGTGATTGACAGCCAAGTAGGAGCCAGCGTAGATGCCATCGTCGAAGCGGCTAGACATAAATGGATGGAAGAAGGCCCTCCAGTACCAAACAGGACCCTGGACTGGGTGGCTGAAGAGGAGGTTCGGAATAGGGTCTATCAGGAGACCCTAAAATTCTTCTGGATGCCGCCCAGCAGCTACTGGGGGCAGTTGGAGACAGTAACAGATGAGGAGATGTACAAGTCGGTGGCTAACAAAGGGGCCCTCTTGATGGATTTCATGGCATGGTTGGACCTCCGAAAAGGTAAGTCCGACGACGGGTCAATCGAGCGGAGCATGTCCTCCCTCTCCCTGAAGGGAGACCCAGCTCCACCATGGTGGATTGGGAGGAATGGGAGGCAGACAAGGAGACAAAGACCAGGAAAGAAATAGAAGAAGCTCTGAGCAAGTTCCTAGACATGCCACCCCTTATGGAGGCACCAGAGGCACAAGCAATTTAAAGGAATCCCGCACTAGATAATATATAAATGAAGATAAGTGTCATGACCCACGTGACATGACGCCATAACATCAGCAACAAGCGCATAGCTATGCAGAGCTATGGGCGCTATATAATGGCTATATAGCGCCCATAGCGCTCCATAGTCATGCACTTGTTGCTGATGAACCCAAATGAAGAGAAACCGCTAAGTCGGTTTTATCATGTGATTATAGCATTTTACTCGAAGCCAGTCAAGGGACTCTACCAGTCACATGACCAGGGGTTACATGTTACGTTACCCCGGCGCTTACGGTGGTTACGCAAGTCGGGTGTGCAACATCTCTCCCATGTAATGCACACCCAACACCTGACCTGACTAAGCAAGTCACATGACCCTAGGATTAAGCGCGGCTCTTATAAGATTCGGAGCCGCAAATAACCCGAGCTATACTGACATAAGGTCCGTAGATTCATACACGTGACCGTCCTGGTGATGCCTGATAGGCTGCCGACGTTACATGTGACCTTGTTGTTACTGCAGACTGCGGATTGGAATGACTCACACCCACAAGGGTATATAAGTAGGAGTAAGGTGAACTGAGGCCCTCAGTTAGCCTTATCTTGTCCACCACACCGAGACCAACTAGTATATAGTAAACACAACCAATAAATACACAATAAATACAGAAGCACCCCAGACAGTAAACAGAACAGCGAGCCACCATTAGCCACTAGATCAGAGAACTAGCGGGTCATAACAATAAGAACAAGAAGTTGATTTCTCAATTCTTTTTACATTTAGAAGCCCGACTATAAGGCTTCCAATGCGAAACCTTCTCCTTCCCCTTCACCACCCGCCTCTCCCTTTTCCGCAGCCAAGGGGCTTCCTCCCCAAGATCCCCCAACTAATTTGGCAATGGAGGAAGGTCCGGGAGAGGAGTAGTGGCCCTCCCTCCTCAAAGAACTCAGCCAAGGCCACCTGATGAGCAGCCTCCTCCAACTCCATTGCCACACTAGGCACAGTCAAAGCTGGCCAAGATCTGAGCGCAGAACCTCAGATTTGCCAGAATCTGCGTATCAGATAGGGGCCATCGGGACGACCCCCCTTCCGAGGCGGAGCGTGATTACAAATCCCTAACGAAGCCTCAGTCGGGCCAATCAAATTCCTGTCGAAGCGTTTGACTTTGTGTGTCCAAGGGTGCGGACCCCTTTCAGAACCAAGAACTGTCTTATTCATCAGGTACAAACAAGCATTCTGAACATCTGAGGAATCTGCACGATCTGAGCCTTGGATCGCGCCCAGGTTTGACCGGGGCTACTATCAATTTCTGACTGACATCAGCAAAAACCATGTGTGCTACGTAGTGCTACGCACTTCCATATCAACCATTGCAACATACCTGCTATATACTACACAGGTTTATACGTAGTGCTACCATACAAGTCTGTCCAGTACAGTACAAGTGAGTCATGTACAGTACCACTGTTGCAATGCTACTGTATCATCAAGTAGTGACTTGTACAAGCCTGTTGCACATCTGAAGCATCTGACAGCTACTTTGTAGCTGTTGGAAGCACAATCATACAGCATCCATGTAAGTGGCTGTTTGACCTTGATGACATGTCATCCTGCTTGTGTAAGCAGCCACTGGTCACCTGACTCTGTCATGGCTGCCTTTGTTGCTGCACAAGTCCACTGTGCCCAGTGTTCACCCAGGGGTATTTCCCAGCATTGAGGGGCTTTGGTGACATGGGAAAAATAAATGCATGGCTGGATCAAAAGTTAGAGAAAATTGCATATTGAACTGAATTGGTGATGTCAGGACCCTGAATTTCAAATTTCCCAGATTTGGTGGGCAGGTAGCTGGCACTGCCACATTGCTGAATTTGCAATCGGAACTGAAATTCGATTTGAAATGATGGAGAAATAGCCAAAACAATTTCCCAGATGTGACGCTTTTTGATCCAGCAGTACCATCACCTGGTACTGTAGCAGTACATACTAGGTCATCTGTTAGGTATCAGACATCAATGTTTGTACAAGCATCCATGTTCTGTATGTTACTGTACACCTACCTTACTTATGTACCAGACAGGGCAGTACCTTACTGTGCATATCAAGGGAAATAATACGTAGTGCTACTGTATAAAGGATTCAGTTCCATCTGCTATGGAAAACAACTGTTTTTGCTGATGGACAAGTCAGCAAACAGAAACAAGGAAACCTTTCCGACTTACTTGTAAAAGAAAAGGTAGCCCAGTCGCCAACCTTGCCCTCATAGTCATCGAGGGCAGCATCGCGGACCACACTACAGTAAGCACAATACTCATCCCCAGGAAGGGCCCAACAAGTGCAGTCAAGAGGGTCATAGTTAAGGGTGATAACACGCATGATAGGAAAAGAGTAAGATGAAAGGAGAGAACCCCCTCCAGTCCAGTATAAATACCAAAGGAACCAAGGACGACATACAAGTACAAATCACAACACCATGTGACCATAGAGGACCATGTCACGTGACCCTTCAAGTCACATAATATTCGCTATCTCATTCTCACTGGAGGGGTTGGAGAGGGGGCACTGACTGGAGTCGAGGAGTGGAGCCCCGAGCAGAGCGAGGATCAAGGCGACACGATGAGCGAAGGGAGGGCACCCCTTGGAGATGTGTCATCACATGACTAGAGACGACATCACGCGACCAATAAACAAACCACAGAGGCATTTAACCGAGAGGGAAAGCAACACCTCAACCCCACACACACAACTTACATGCACCCTACTCCCTCCACTCTACATGCAACGCTCCCAGACAACAACAAGCACCGCCGGCGCTGGTCCGAGCGGGGAGCGACAGCGGAGGGGCAACGAATCCACGCTGCCGAGGTCAGCCTCACCATCGCCCATGCACTGGGAAGCAACCCCCCTCCCAGAACCAAGTTCTGGGCGGCCTACGCCGACAGCTGAATGGTCCACCTCGCCAATGCCCAACGAACAAAACCCCAGTCCGCCCTCCCACTTCCGCATATCAAGCCGGGTGGTCCTACTCACGTGGAGTGCCCTGAGGGAGGAGGACACCAGCGGCTTGGTAAGCCGCTTCGAACATTTTTGCAGGAACCACCCAAACCACTGGCGGATCCTGGCCGTTGTTGAACGACACAACCCGGAGGAGGCGAGCTACAACCCGGAATGCCCCCTCCATGTTCACATGCTATCGGTCAGCATCGACTGAAAAGGGGGGTGGAACACCCACAACCCTCGATTCTGGGACTTCGAGGGATCCCACCCAAACATCGCACCAAAGGAGCTAAGGGAAGGTCCTGGGGGGTGTCCGGCCCTTACAGCCTTCCACTATCTATGGAAGGACGTTGGGGCAAACAGGGAGGAGGTCAAGGACCTCATGGCTGGGGAGCTTACCACGGAGGCCCTGGAAGGGATACTGGTGAAAGGGAAGGGCAGTAAAAGGTCGAGGATGCAGGTACGCACCCGCTCACGCTGTCCCTATCACAAACTAAAAGCATGAACACCAGGCGGACCTGGAGGTCGGGGAAGAAATTGTTGCTGCAACGCCAAAGGAGGAGTACTACTGGTGTTTCAAGCGCCTCCGACCCCTCCAGATGACGATGGCCTGGAACTTGGTTCGAGTGTATGCTGAGCATACATACAAGATGGATGCAGCGCTTCTAGCCACCATCCCGGTCGAACTTGAGCGACGGGAGTACACCGCCCACATCAAATAGGCGGACCATTGGTTCGAACGAGAAGTACCACCGAAGGCGCTAGGTATGCACCAATGCATTCTAGTAATCGAGGGCGAGACAGGGACTGGAAAAACAGCATACGCCCGGTCAAAAGGCATGCACAGCTGCATGTGCAACGTATGGAACGTAACCGCCTTGTCGGAGGACGTGGACATATGGATCCTAGATGATATGGTCCACACAAACTGTAAGTACTAGCTCAAGGCCCTGAGCCAGTACAAGGCAGACTTCACAGGTCGATATCGACACGTGAAGGCGATGAGGGTGCGCCTGACAGTGATCCTAAGGAACAGCCGGGTGGCAATCAGCAAGTGCTGGTTGGATATAGAAGGAGAGGAAGGGGAGGCCTGGGTGGCCCAGAACGTAGAATGGGTATACACAGGGGAAGCCCCCTTTTTTGTATTCCCTTAGAAATATAGTATAGACCCTTAAGAAAGTCCCTTACGGAATCCTCCATAAGAGACCCTAAGGAGGGAGCAATGTCATGACCTGTGTACATGACGACCAAGTACCAATAGGTCAGGTCCCTAAGTCACCTGACTCAGGGTCAGGAGAGCCTCACCATGGAGGCCCTGAACTTCCATGAGTCACATAACCTCAGCACTTACGGTGGTAACAACCACTTATGTAACTTGCACCTGCAATATCTCTCCCATGTAATGCAAGCACAAGTTGCAAGTGACTAAGCAGTCACATGACCCTAGGATTAAGCGCAGCTCTTATAAGATTCGGAGCCGCAAATAACGCAAGGTGCAAGTACACATGACCATCTCAGTAACGCCTAATAGGCCACCGACACTACACGTGACCTTGTTGTTGCTGCGGACTGCGGACTGAATTGACTCATCACAGCCACTGGGTATATAAGTAGGAGTAAGGCTGACTGAGTACCTCAGTTAGCCTTATCTTATCCACCACACCAAGACTGACTAGTACATATTGCATTAGACATAATAAATACAGGATAAACATTAGAAAACTACTGAGAGTAAACAGCACCGAGAGCCACCGTTAGCCACTAGATCAAAGAACTAGCGGGTCATAACACTTGGCCACCCCTCATGATGCTGCCGTGTACGTGGCCACCTGTGTGGCCTTCTGGGGTCAGTGTGGGCTGGGCAAGCTCCTGGGGATGTCCTGCCTGCACCACAACCCCTCCTCTCTCCCATCCAGGTCCTCCATGCTCCCGTCACTGTCTGTCAGTATGTCATGCAGCCTTTGCCTCCCTCACATGAAGACCACCGGTGCTGGGGGCATGTCCGTACATATCCTGCACCAGTGGGGACGCGCCAACCCTATCTTTGCCTTAGTGAACCACTTCTATGTCAACACCAGTCTGCTGGGCTCAGCCCACCTATTCACCTTCCGCACAGCTGGCTCTGGGCGTGCCAGCTGCCTGACACAGGAGCCCTTCCTGGACCACTGCAACACCATTTGGGGGTTGGCCAGCACTCCCAGGATGACCGGCCACTGCTTCTGTATTGGGGGGCACAAACGCATTCCTGGAGGCCGGTGTTGTGTCAGATGTGGTGTGGGTCAAGGGTCGTTGGAAGTCTGACACCTATTTTGTTTACTGGCGCAACCACAGCCATCTCACAGCCCCCACCACAGAGTGGATCCCAAGTCAGCCCAGTGGGCTTCCTCCCCATCAGTGCCTGTAGCCAGGGGTGGCGTCCCGCCATGTGGGCTGCATGTGCTCCCAACTGCCTCGTTGCCTGCAGCCTGGCATGCTCACACGCCCAGCAAGGGGTGAGCCTGCATTCTCATTCGCAGTCAGTTGGCCCTGCTGGTACAAGCCATCCCATGGCAGGCTCCACCCACCCCAGATCCCCCAACCCCCCAGTACCATTGTATCCGCATGCGCACCTCCCCCAGCCTTGTTCTGCCCGTGTACATACACCCTAATATATATATGTGGCCATAGTCCCCGCCCCATGTGGCCTAAGCGCACAGGACCAGTAATAAGTTTTTTTTGGCTTTTATTCTTTCTTCAAGCCTTCATGCAACAAGCTCCTAACAGTGTTGAGGTGGTTAGTTGTGTGAAACAACCGCGAAGGACAAAAAAGTTGAAAGAGGACTTAAAAAATGGTTATACAACATGGTTGGAGACCACGCTCCAAACCGGCTCTTCTCCCGCCTGGACGATGATGCCTGAGCCAGGGACATGCCCACTAGCCCGCACTCTGCCATGCCAAGGAGTTTGAATGGGTCGGTAGCGAAGGGTTGGTGGTGGAGGTGACACAGCATGTGCTGTGGGTAAGCTTATGAGTCAGCCAGTAACAATCAGTGTTGGGCACCAAACACAGGCTAATGTGCAGGTGATGCAACTCATGATGGACGTGTTAAGAAACAGAAGAATATATTTGTGATGATGCGTAGCTTTGTAAACTACACCGCCAGGACTCAGACTTAGCAAGAATGATTGACAAAGATTGTGGGTGGTGGGAACAAACACTGACATACAAGTGGAGAAAATCCTGTCAACGCCTATGGAGGGGGGGTCATCACAGGGAAGGTTGAAGGATTTTGGTATATTACAATCCACCATCCAATTCTGTCAGGATGAACGTAATTATAAGGTATTTCTAGTTGCTGGTAAGGTGTTACAAGGTATTAGAATAGGC
>WSLM01000677.1:0-13507 GCA_019677335.1 Ceratobasidium sp. UAMH 11750 | reverse complement strand
TCGACCTCGTTCCGCTGGCTCGACTACATGTTCGGCACCGACGACAAGTACCGCGCGTACAAGAAACGTATCGCCGCCGCGTCTACCAAGGACCGCGCGGCCGTTGAAAAGAAGCTGCTCGAGCAGGCCGAGCAAGAGGGAATCGTTGCTGCCAACGAGGCTGAGCGACGCTCAGTGTTTGGTGCCAAGGGGAAGAGCGAGTAAGAGTTGTATATGTCTTGTTTAATTTCGTGCTTTGTGTATAGATTATGGGGGTCGTAATGGAGTCCACGTTGTGTTTGTCTGGAGGTGTGATGTCAGAGGAAGTTGTTTAAATCTTTATTTTGGCGTGTTGGAAATTCCGGATTGGGGGGATTTTGATCCGTCTCTTGACCACGACATGGACTTGCGCCATGTCGTCCATACCACTTCAGCATCAGGGCCCTACTCGTTTCACGGACCATGAATCTGTCTTGGAGGCGACGTCTGGCGTAACATGCAACTGATTCGACTATTTGTTGGCCGCGAACAAGATTGCCCGGTGTCTGGCGACCTTTCTTTTCTCGTCCGCCTTTGCGCATCTTTTAACTCCTAATCCAATTCTACCACCGCCTACTGGACAGTCTCCAGGACATTGTTTCTTAGAGCGTTGTTCCCTCAAGTGTCTCCTCTTGCTCGCCACTTTGCATGGTCGACTGTCCGATTGGAGGTCCCCAGTACGCTTATGCTCGATGATCCCCCCAACCTTAGATCATCAAAGCCACTCCTGTTACTCTGGCCGGTTGGATTGAGGATAATGCTGACCAAGAGCTGAATGGGGACCTTGAATCCTCGCTTGTTTTTGGATTCGAGGTTGCCTTGAGCGATAGATGGGTTGGTCAACACCTAGCTACTCGGCCGAACAGGGCTCGAGGACAAGATTGACCTTGCGTAATTAATTTCGTAAAATCTAGCTTGGATACTCATTCTTGGCCCTTGAACCACAAAAGAGTGTGGGTAGCGGGAGATGTCTTAGGATAGGCCGAATTTTGGAATTACAAGGCGATTCGGGTGGAAATGTTCCCATGGATTCCCGAGGTGCGTCCTGTCCAATTATTCATCTACGCTCCGCTTTTGCACCAAGAACAACACGCATCTAATGAAAGTTGGAAAGAGTTTGGTTTGTCGCTGTATGGTTCTATTTGGAAACAGGCAATGCGGTGATCAGCTTGGTCCCCTGCTTTGATTCTGATTTGTCTGCCCGCCACATCAGCGATTTGTGTTGTCTATTGTCGTTTCACACAGCAACAAATTCAACCATGTCGGATAGTGAGAGCGATGATCGAGGTGTTTCTATACTTGTCGGAGGTGGGCCGCATTCGTATTTCGTGCCTAGCACACTTGACCCTAATGTGCGATGGTTGGCCCAGACAGCAGCGGTGCTGGAGCACTCTCCACGATTACTACTCTCGATGAGATGATGAGGAGAGTTCAGGCTGAAAACGGGTTGAAGGAGCCGCCGTTGGTAGGAGAGTACTTTGATATCGTGGCAGGAGGGGGCACCGCGGCGTAAGGGCAATTGACATTCCCATGGTTCACGACTAACACAGGATGCATTTTCTAGAATAATAGCCGTCATGGTTGGGAGACTTGGAATGACGACAGAGCAGGCGATGACGAGTCTTGCAAGACTTGCCAACGAGGTGTTCTCGGACAAGAAGACTATCGGGGAGGGAACGTTCAAGGCCTCCAAGATGGAGAAGGCACTGAAGGACATTATACGGAGGGTGACTGGGAACGAAAATGAGCCGATGCTGGACAAGCGGGCGGACTCTAGGGAATGTAAAACGTGAGTCGTAAGACTATCGAACACTCAGGGGCTTGCTAACCTTGAGTGTTGAAGTATGGTGTTTGCAATGTCCAAACATAATATGAACGCTGGCATACCTGCCATTTTCCGCTCCTACTCGGCTCGCGCCAATCAGGGACCAAACAGCACTATCTGGGAAGCCCTCCGAGCAGCGACCGCTCATCCCGAGATGTTTAAAAGCATCGAAATTGAAGACCAAGGCATTCGCGGGTCGTTTGTAGACGCTGCGATGGGGTGCAGCAACCCGATCGAACACGTGCTAGCCGAGGCGAAGCTTCTGTACCCGAACCGGCGCGTCGCGTGTATCCTTAGCATTGGCGGCGGACACCCTCGTACGATCCACATTCCCGAACCGAGCCCATTTCAGCGAATTTTTCCTACCAGCCTGATTGTCGCGATGAGGGACATCGCGACCGACAACGAGCGAATGGCACAGACAATGGCTGTCCGGTTCCAAGCGGTGCCCGATGTCTACTTCCGGCTGAACGTGGATCAAGGCATGCAAAGCGTGCGCATTGGTAGCTGGGACAGGTTAGGAGAGATCAAAGCGCATACGAGGGCGTATATGCTAAAGGCGCAGACAAACGAGATTATGAAGAAGGCCGCAAGGGCGATTGTGGACAGGAGGGGAACAATCGCAATGGATCAGATCGGTATGTGGACATATTTCACTTCGGGGAGAGAGAAAACTCACTCCCGAGATCGTAGATGGTCAAATAATGCAAGAGCCAGAGCTGGGTGTCAAGCAGTGTCCCGCGCCGACCCCCGTATATATCGAGCGCCACAAACCTATTGAGCAAGCTATCGGTTGCCTTACTAGTTCCACTCAAGAGCGTCGCATATTCGTATTTCATGGACTTGGTGGCACCGGGAAGACTCAGCTTGCGTTACAAACGATCGAGCGAACACGCGATCATTGGTCGGACGTAATCTACGTGGACGCTACCTCGGCCGAAAGTCTGAAGGCCGCGTTAAAGGATATTGCCCTGGCACGGAGGATAGGCAGAACCTACAACGACGCCCTGCTATGGCTCAGTTCATACACGAAGCCCTGGTTGCTAATGTTCGATAATGCGGACGATCCTAGCATCGGTCTGTCCCAGTACTTTCCGAGTGGAACCCATGGACGTATCTTGGTCACGACTCGTAGCCGGGACATTGCTCTCTTGGCGAAAGGGCCCGACTCTGACTACAACGTATCCGCGATGGAGCCTGCGGAAGGGCTGCAGCTACTCATGACGGTGTCGAGAATGAACGACCAAACCCTGTCGGACGAGGAGAAGGGTGCTGCGATTGGTATACTCCAGGTAACGACGTTTCAGAACCTCATTGGGACCGCACTCATGAAAAATGTTCCCGATCACAGGCGGTAGGATACTTGGCTCTTGCTATTGTGCAAGCAGGCGCATACGTCTGGCGCGTTTCCTGCAGCTTTGCCCACTATTTGGATCTATACGCCAAACAGCCTCAGGTGACTCTCGAGAAGTACAGCCAGATGCCAGTAAAGGTGGACGATTACCAGAAGACAGTCTATGCGACCTGGAAAATGAGCTATAGCTTGCTAAGCGACCGCGCGCAACAAATGCTCTGGCTACTGGCATACTTGAAACGCGACCAAATAACCGAGGATCTCTTCCGGCACGCTGCAGCTGGCATCAAAGTGTTTCAGAATCGAATGACTGCCAGCGAGGACGATCAGGAGCCACTAGCCTACGTCTCGCAGTATTTGAACTTGTTTCTAGATACGAACCACGAGTGGGACACAGGTGCATTCATGACCGTGGTAGCGGAGCTCGTCTCGTGTTCGCTAATCAGCGTCGACCGAATCAATCGCACGTATGAGCTGCATGTGCTCGTGCAGGACTGGGTCCGTACATCAATCCCCCACTCACCCGAGATAGGGATCACGCATACAGTGTACTTGCTCGGTCTATCGGCTATCTGGGAAGAAAGTCTAGAGGGCTATACATTCCGCCGGTCTCTTCAGTGGCATATTTGGAACGTGCTAAAACATATCAATCGTATCAACACCGGATGCGCCATATGTTTTGCCAATGTTCTCTCCGAAGCCGGACACTTCCGGGAAGCGAGCGAACTACGGACGAAGGTGGTAGATAACTTGAAGGAAATGCTTGGCGAACGGGATCCATTCACACTGGGCCACATGAGCAACCTCGGCCTCACCTACTCCCATCAAGGTCTATATAAACAGGCAGAGGCACTACTAGCCCGGGTGCTGGCGATCCGCGAGCAGGTGCTTGGCGAAAAGCATACAGATACCCTGCTCTCCATGCATAACCTTGCTTCTGTGCTCTTTCATCAGGGTCTCTACAAGGAGGCAGAGTTCTTGCAGACCCAGGCGCTCGAGGGTCTCAAGCAGACACTCGGTGACCAAGACCTCTCCACACTCTCGGTTATGGATAACCTTGCAAACTCGTACGCGCAGCGTGGTCTTCGCAAGGAGGCAGAAGTGCTTCGGGTTCAGGTAGTAGAGGGCCGCAGGCAGAGACTTGGCGGCCAACATCCCGACACACTGGCTGCTATGCACAACCTTGCCGGCGTATACCATCTAGAAGGCCTATACAAGCAAGCGGAAACATTACAAGTCCAGATCCTGGCGGCTAGAAGACAAATATCCGGTGACCGGCACCCTCACACGCTATTAGCCATGCAAAATCTTGCCACGATATACTACGATCAAGGTCTGTGGAAGCAGGCAGAGACGCTGCACACCCAGGTGCTAGAAGGTCGCAATCGGACACTCGGTACACGCCATCCTGATACGCTCTCATCCATGAGCCAGCTTGCTCACACCTTCCTCAGCCAAGGTCTTTACGAACGAGATCCGCTCCTGATCCGCGCGCTTGAGGGTTTTAAGCAGGTACTAGGTGAACAGCACCCCGACACACTGCACGCGATGAACGGACTGGCCAACTCTTACTCCGAACAAGGTTTACTCAAACAGGCGGAGCCACTCCAGATCAAGGTGCTGGAAAGTCGAAAACAGAGACTCGGCGACCAGCATCCCGACACGCTATCCGTGATGCACAACCTCGCCGTCACGTACGCCAAACAAAAACGATACAAAGAAGCCGGGGCACTATGGGACGAAGTGGTAGCAACCAGGGAGAAAACTCTCGGAGGCCAGCACCCTATGACCCTATCTGCCATGGAGAATGTTGCAGCCACGTACTCTGATCAACTTCTCTGGGAGGAAAGTCGGGTACTCTTGACCCGGATACTAGAAGGTCGCAACCAGGCGCTCGGCAAGCAGCATCCCGAGACATTGTTGATTATAATTAAACTCGCTTACACGTTCTACGGCCAAGGTCTATACAATCAGGCAGAGTCGCTTCAGACCCATGCGCTAGAGGGCCTAACTAAAGCACTGGGTCAACAACACCCCCATACCATACAAGCTATGCACTACCTTGCCGTCACATATTCTCAACAAGGTCTATACAAAGAGGCAGAACGACTCCAAGTTCAGTTACTAGCGGATCGCAAGCAAAAACTTGGCGACCTTCACCCTGCTACACTTTATGCTATGCTCACACTTGCGTACACGTACTATCAACAAGGACTATACAACCAGGCAGAGACATTGCAGGTCCAGACGCTAGAAGGCCGTCGGGAAGTACTTGGCGAACAGCATCCTGACACGCTGTCGGCAACAAACGCTCTAAATGCTACCTACCAGAAACTTGGTATTAGTCGCCAACATGGACTTAAGGCTTTTCAGATGCAAACGGGAAAGTTTCAGCCCGTAATGCTTGGAGTGCACCCCGTTCGATCGCCCCCCTGGATCAAGGTTGTGATGCTGCTGCTTTTAATCGTATCCCCTGTTGTAGTTATGGTCTTCTTTATGGTACCACCACCTCCACCTCCGCGTAAACAAGGCTACCGACGACGTAATGAATTTTGACCTGTAGTTTTGCCATTCACAGCTTCCATAAATGATGAGTGTATAATATCTAGAATCTCAGGACTTAGGCTGAGAACACGTATTGTGTTCAAGAAAAAATAACTAGTCAGACCTATTATGCCGCAAACTACCGAGAGTTAACGCAGTCCAGGGAGCAGACCTGAACATGGACTGCAACATTGGTCGATAGAGGTAGGGTATATGCGGCTGTACTGGGCGAGCTCATTCGATTATCGAGCAGGGGCTAGTTGTGCTGCACCGTGCGGCTAGTCCTTTCAGACGCATGCAATAGGAGAAACGAGATTAGGGTCAACCGTCTCAGATCTTGTCGCAATTCTGGGGGTCGTTTCTTCCAGATTTTTATTGTATACGATCTAAAAATCCCGCTCGAGCTTTAGCAGGAAACCATATTCAACTTCTTAGACCCCTTGGTTATTATGACATAGACCGCTGGACCAAAATAATATTTTTTGGATGGAAGCCGCCTGGATGCAACCTGTGTTGGGGGAGATTTTCCTTGTCTAGGTATCTATCGTCCAGCACAGCCAGCATTTCTGGCGAAGCTAAAACTATGATGCGCACAAATGATGTCAATTATTGTACAGATAACCCTCTGAATTGAGCTACAAAGTTCGATTGAGTCGAAGTGCTATTAAGGTTTATAATAGACCCCAAAATTATCACCCAATCGGTCGCTAGTCGTCCCCATACTCCCCGGATACTTTGCACCTCGTTCGAGCTGTCTCTCATAAGATATCTTTCTCAGCCGCGCATCCTCTCCGGGCGTCAGGTGAATATATATCTCGATGCTAACCATGAGCACAAATGGATCAGAGAAAGGGCTAGGTGGACACACTTGCGGCTTACCCTGCAGCATGGATCAGAAACGCGACCCAGATTGAGGGCCCGAATGAGGCTCGAAGCGCGGACCCGATTGGCAGGGCAGTGGTCCATTTCACAGGCACACCGACAAATCCGCCAGCCTGACCATTGACGCAGCCAGGGAAGTACTCGGCGAGGAGAGTCGAGTTTTTCAGGACATACCCGACTTCTTCGCAAGCCCACAGCTAAGTAGATGATATCAGTACTAGGAACGGGGTCATTCACGAAGGAACACACTGTGTGATATTGGTTGATAGCTGAGAGAACGTTTGCAGTGATGAGCATGACCAGCCGGGTTGTGATAATGGTACCCGCATAGAACCAAGTTCTAAGCATCCATTTTCGGTGTTCGTTGATTTGAAGTTGCTTGATATTATAGTATGCTATCGCAGCCGAGATAAGCGTGGTGGCTCCTAAGGAAACAGTTGCAGTCTGGGTAGCTATGTCTCCTCCAAAGGAACGGCGACCCAATACAAATCCCGTTGAAGCGCCGATGATCAGCAAAAGAAGCGATGTATAGCCCAGGACGCGGTGCACAATTAGGGCCTTGTAACGAATCTGAGGGATGAATTGGAGAACAGCAAAGATGCCGGCAGGCAGAACGGTGCCAATGTGGACAAGCATTGCCGGTTTGTAAAAACTTGTGAGCATGTAGTAGCCTTCGCCTGGTGCTAGATTGCTGGCAAGGGTAGGCGAATGAAGATACATGAAGCGAGCAAGTGCGAAGCCGACCATTGCACCACTGGTTTCAAGCAGTCAGTCGATAAGATAGTAGCCTGTAGCCGTTCACACTCGGGCTTACCCAAATATGAACCCTGGAACAACCGAGGGAAGAGGTTAACGACCTGCGGCAACAGCGGACAGCAAGACGTACAAAATATAAAATTATAGCCCCTCTTGAAACCAAGAACGCCGTAAATCCGCTGAAATCTATTGCCGCTCTTGTCCTCCATCAGGTTAGTTTCCGAATGGGAAAGGCTTTGCAGGGTGGGAGGGTTATATATGATAGAGGTATGGGGGTGAGAATGGTAGGCCGCAGCGGCACGACTCCAGCATTTTATGCACGTTGCTCAGGCATCGTGGCCTAAATTGTTGAGATCGCGGCTGCGCCCTGTGCACGTCAATGATGGATTGACCGAGGATCATTCGGTCAAAGATGTGACGGATGTGCAAGTGTCCCAAATCGAAAAACCAGGCTGCTGAGGCATCGGATTGGGCTTCACCAACGCCATATGCAGCACAAACCGTTAATGTAACCTGGCCGAGTATGGTTTAGGCGTACAGGCTTGGCGAAGGACTTTGAATTGCCCGTAGTCACTGCGGCATGTCATTAACGCATGGGATGGGAAGGTCAGGCTTCAAATAGGTGAGTTGTATTATTCCGACTCGATATATGCGGTTTTGACACCCTGCGCTTTGGGAGGTTGTGCTAGGTCATTGATACCTTATCTGCTGTGAGATTACTTTCTTATATCGCGGCTTCGTTGCCTGCACCAAAGGATTGTGGGAACGAACAAACGTTGAAATTTAGGATAGATTGCAAATGAAACTACTCCAAAAGTCCGCTGAGAGTATCGCCCCGATGGGAGCACGGAATAAAACTAAACAAACCACCAGCAGTTGTGAGGAGTCCCATCTTCACGTGTCGCGCGGATACGCGAATTACTTGGGCACATAAGCGACACCAAAGTTGTCGCCAAGCCGATCGCTCGTGGTGCCCATGCTTCCAGGTCGTACGGCGCCCCGTTCGAGTTGTCGCTGATAGGAAACCTTTCGAAGTCGGGCGTCCTCCCCCGGGGTGAGATGAATATAAATTTCGACGCTATCGAAAATCTTAGTATCGAGCGAACTGACAATTAGATGTGTAACATACCCAATAGCGTGAACTAGGAGCGCAACCCAACCCGCAGGGCCAAACGCAATGCGAAGAGAAGAGCCAATCGGGAGAGCTGTAGTCCATCGCGCATGAACGGCGACGAAGGCATCTGCTCCAGCTGCACAAGTAGGATATTGTTGAACGAGTAGCGTAGCGTTCTTCAGAACGTAGTCGACTTCGCCGCAGGACCATACCTACACAACCACTTTAGTACCATGTATCAAACCGGTGATTCAGGAGAGAACCTTACTGCGTAGTACTGGCCGATAGCTGCGACCGCCCGAGCGATGATGATCATTACGATCCGCAACGTGATAATACTGCCAGCGTAGAACCAAGTTCGGAGCATCCACTTGCGGTGCTGGTCGATCTGGAGCTGCTTGATATTGTAGTAGGCCAGCGAAGCCGAAACAAGTACCATGGTACCTAAGAGCACAACGGCGGCCTGGGTGGCAATCTCGCCTCCAAAGCTCCGACGACCGAGCATAAAGCCCGTCACAGCGCCCATGAGTAGCAGGAAGAGGGTCACGTAGCCGAGAACACGGTGCACGATCAACGCCTTGTATCGAAATTGAGGAATGAACTGAGTGGTAGCGAATATCCCTGCGGGCAGAACTGTGCCGATATGGACGAGTAGAGTTGGCTTGTAGATACCCTGAAGAATGTAGTAACCCTCACCAGGTCCCCGGCTGCTTTCAAGAGTAGGGACGTGGAGGTACATGAAGCGAGAGAGCGCAAAGCCGAACATGGCACCACTAAGATTAGAAGATCAGTGACTCGGCGGTCAGGATAGTGCGCAAAAATCTATACCCGAAGATAAACCCTGGACGATGAAAAGTTGAGGTTAATCCTCGGAGAACTACCAAGTCATGCGAACTTACAAAGTACAAAGTTATATCCTTTCTTGAACCCAAGAGCACTATAGATACGTTGAAACACGTTAGGCGCCGGCTCTGCCTCCTGGTACTTCTCAGGCTGAGTGGGAGTCGACTGCAAGTTACTGTCAGTCATTGCTAGTAGATAATTGAGTAGAGGGCTGCAGGTGTTGCACAAGAATGGTGCAAGTATCGCATCTTATATACTACACCTTGCAAGTAGTGCAGGAACGAGTTCACCGAGGGCAAGTAGGGCAACTATGGGAAGAACTCGTGCCCGAGGGCGGTGGTGCTGCGGGGCGGCGTAGATTAGTGCCCGAGTCGAGTCCGAGTTGAGTAAGTTGGCCGTGACTGATCTCGATGCTCGAGTCGACCGACCGTCGTTCGGAGAGGGATGCGCGGATTTGAAATTGATCGCCGAACGCGACGAAGAAGCATGTCTATGTGATAGCTCTAACCTTTGGAGGAGATGGGCTTTCCCCCGAGGGCTGGAAAAAATCTTGGCAAAACCTGGCGGTTGAACATTCCTGTAGAACGTGCCCTGGAATGGACAGTGGTTTGAATGCCGTGATGATATATTGTGTGTAGCTGTTTGGATTCCAAGGCTGTGTGCATCATCAAGAAGCACTTGTGAAGATGTTGTCGAGAGAGGGCTGGTTCTAAGCACTCTCGCGCCCCCCCGATTGGTCCGCTGTAGGTAGGGAGCATTTTTCTGGTGATTGATTTACCGTAATCTTTCTCCTGACTGAAATAACCATCGCACAGATGCTCGCACACGTCTCGTATTTCGACTAAACATTTAAATCAAACCAGAGGTCCCAACGAGCAGGATGCACTCAGACCAGTGGGAGAAGCTCCCATTGCCCTGTTCAAGTGCCCGTGTATGCAAGCAATATACTACCCAACCATCCCAATACAATGATCCCATGTATTCGCCTTGTATGGACCTAATTACTCTATCGGTTGGCTTGGGCGATCAGGCAGATGATTGTACATTCCGTCGGTTATTGGTTCTGCACGTGTCTGCTGTGTTAAAAAAGTGGAAACACGCCAACCTAGGGGACGCTCCACAGTTTTGCAAGGAGTAGCGGCATTGCAGGTACAGGTTTCCAGGCGAGACTGAAGTGCAATATATCCCGCTAGCGTATTAGTTATTAAGCAGTCCCTTAAAGACAATGGCGATAGCTCCATGTCGCTTCACTGTAATCGCCTGATCTGAAATTACCTATTATGGTGTTTCAGCCGCGCTGGGGTTTGCACGATGATGAACTCGCGTGCGGGAGTTCGAAGGTCTTCCAACCTGCGTTCCAGCTCCATACACTGGTTCCATTTGTATCATGTTACGCGTAGGTGGTGTGTCGTGAGCCAACGATTCTACCCTATAAAGCAGGTTGTATGCGCGTCAGCGGGTGTACGAACTTTTAGTTGCTTGATTAGCCCATTCGTGGTTGTTTCGAATTCAGTGAAACAAGAAAGCGGGGGTTCTGTCATACTAGGTGTGGGATCCATTATAGAGCGAACTATGGGTCTCCTTGAAGCAAGTGCGTTGGCAGCACCAAGGGGCGAAAATAAGCCAAGGAAAGATTAGCGCCGATGCCCAAATATTCCCCACTAGCGCTTTGCGATCTCCAGATATGATACTATCCAAGGTCAGGCAGGAGGTAGCATGATAAGAATAAGGGTATGGCACAACATTTCAATACATGGGATAGAGGAATATTTCTACAGTTGAATACTCCAGTTGATTCGAGTGTTTGGCCAGTTTACCTCGCGCTCACTCCACATTCGCGCATCTACAGTCTCCATCTGTTTTCATAAACTTAATGAGCAGTCGAGAAGAGGAAGTATTGATGAGCTACCGGATACGACGCAGGTATCTGTAGCGAACATGCGCAGCAAAATCGACTAGGCGCTCGTGATTGATCCCGAGATTATGTAATAGGTAAATGATCCGGTGATCATCCTGGCCCTCGCCGAGCCACGATCGGCCACAATAACCTCCTGCTTTCCCCTTCGTTCAATGATCCAGGTATGCCTCCGTCAGATAACGGAGTTAGCATGATTGAATTCAAATCTTACAGAACTCGGCAGACAATCCTGGACCAGCGCTCGACTTGCCCGATTTTCCGAATAATCTTGCTAGCTTACAGTCTCGAGCGTTCCAACGTTGGGAACTTGTTCATTCTCAGCTGACTCAGACGATCCAATTATACCTCGAGGCTTGCATTGCGCTTGACGCTTCGTGTACCGCCCTGGCGTCACGCTCGCTCTCCCACTTATCGAAAGAATCGTACCACAAAGTCGACATGGAACTACTTAACCTTTCCTCAAGCAAAGAAAGTTTAATCAAGTCTCGTGCTGTCTTGGCAAAGATACGGAACAAATCCTCGGCACTCGCACCAATCAGCGCACTCCCTTCAGAGATACTAACCACTATATTTTCTATGGCCGATGACGAATGCTTGAGGAATTGCTTTGCCTCGGTTCGTTCTCTATCTCGACCCAAGGCTCCTGGCCTTGCGAGCGTATGCACGCAGTGGCGGCAGCTTTACTTCCGGTGGCACGTAACCTCGTCTCACCTTGACCTCGTCGTTGGTGGAGAGGTAAACGACGCATACTACCGACATGCCAAAATTCTAGCTGCTAAATCACTCGATGCACCTTTGCACCTTTCAATCCGGGATCGAGTCGACAACAGCAGCACCAAAGAAGCTGTCTCCTCGGATGAAGTTGCAAAGCTCGTTCGCTTCCTAGTCCCCTTGATGCCTCGTGTTCACGTCGTTGATATTTCTCTCAAATTTGGTTCACAGCTCTTGCTTGATTCAGTCGTATTATCCTGGGTCAACTGTGACACCAGAGTCTCGCCAAAGGTCTTCAAGGTCTGGAACACCGCTGGAGCCGGTCTGCCACTCCAGCTCGGGGGCCCCGTTGAGTTGCCACATGAAGGACGGGTCTCGTCAGAAGAATTCCAACATTTCTTTGCGCCACTCCAAACTCTTGCTCTATGGCACTGCTATGCACCTCCGAGTGCTAGCGTATATAAAGGACTTACAGACTTGAGGTTGGATTTGTTATACGATAAATCCATCTCACTCGATATCGTCGAATGCTTAACTGCATCTCCCAACCTTCACTCTCTAGCTGTGGACGACGTCAAATTTGTTGAGCAAGGGGAATCGCCCACAATCGTTCCACTAAACTCGTTACGGAACCTCAGCCTCAGCCAGTCAAAGATTGGGAACAGTCTCAAGCATCTCTTCCCGCTATTAGACACGGGGTCCAGCTCGGTCACTGTGATAATGAGGATTATCCTCAACCCGGATTTTGCCCCTGAATCTCAGGCTTTCTTCCGCCGCTCAAGCGTGAAGCGAATGTTTGCATACGGAAACGAGCGTTATCGTTATTCGTCCGTCGCGTCGATCTGTCCTGCTCCGGATCTCCAAGAGCTAGTCCTCCGCGACTGTAGCCTCAGGGTCGATGCCTCTGGTGATTCATCCATAACGGACGAGGGCGGATGCACCAGTACTCCATGGCCACTCTTACACACCCTGTACTTGATCGGGTGTACCATCGAATTCGAAACCCTCCAAAAGCTAGTTTCGTTGCATCCGATCCGAAAAGTGCGGGTTCACAATGGATACATACAAATGGACGACAGGCGCAAGATGACGGTAGAAGAGCACACTAAGCTCGAGGAGCTCCTGAAATCTCAGGAGGTTATTGATGTGAAATGTATTCCGGATGAGATTGGTTGCCCAACGCGATTAAACTTTTTCGACAGAATGTACGC
Organism: Ceratobasidium sp. UAMH 11750; assembly: GCA_019677335.1. Lineage (NCBI taxonomy): Eukaryota > Fungi > Basidiomycota > Agaricomycetes > Cantharellales > Ceratobasidiaceae > Ceratobasidium > Ceratobasidium sp. UAMH 11750. The sequence goes on along the minus strand of WSLM01000677.1, from coordinate 331 downwards.
ATAGGGTTCGCTGATGTATTGAGCTATGAAGTGGGGTGGTTAAAATGATGGACTTGTTAAACCATAACCGCTAGCTCGAATGATAAAATGCTTCCGTTTACGAGCGCTTACTTCGGTCCGGTTAGAAGTTGCATCGAAGTCGCACGTGACTTATTCCCGCCCACAATGGAAACCCGCGCTCGGACGCGACAAGTGGGGACGAAGCGAGATACCTTGGCCGCGCAACTTGAAGAGGGCAAGTAGCCACCAACGTATCGACTTTTATTATGTCATTAATCCTATTAGGTCCCTCGCCAGACCCTGCGCTATCTAGTACCCGGCGCTCTCAACG
>WSLM01000676.1:0-13507 GCA_019677335.1 Ceratobasidium sp. UAMH 11750 | reverse complement strand
GCCGACCCGCCCCGGGTGTCTTACTGCGGGTGGTCCCGCGGTGTCATCCGGGAACTCGCTATCCATTTTGATCCCTAATTGGGATGCATCTCACGTGGCTAGCCATCAGCAAGTAGTGTGTGTATGTGTCGCGTCCAGACATAATGCCACCGTCGAGGTATAAGGACCGGTACTCCGGAGGAGCCTGGTGGTCGCATCTGAACGACACGCCGCCAAAACGTCGGAACCAGCCGAGCGTGACACGTGACTTTGCAGCCTTTGCATCTCGCAACCATGGTGGTTCAACCACTGGCTCAAGGTAATCCTGACCAGCAGGATAGGCGACATGAAGGTAAGTTGAATACACACCCTCTTTTTGAATTGTGGACTTATTCGATCTAAGGCACTGCCAGCCCGCTGTCTACGTCTAGTGTCTCGTTGCTCACAACTATATCCATCTGTGTAATATACCTAAGAACAACTGTGCTACTTCCCAGACGACCTTCTTGTGTGCCTCGACTTGCTATTGATGCGTTTATTTGGGGCAGAACTCGTATTACGGCGAGCTAACCATTGGAGGGTGATTGATTGCCATGGGCCTGAGTCGGGTGAGTGATAACTTGTTCTCAAGGTTGAACATGACGCAACTGACCATGTTTGTCTCACATTCTTTGAGGAATGTGAGGGTGATCCAAGCGATCTCCACGAGTTTTGATCGACGGTCAAGGCTTCAAGACGCTCTCAGATTAGGCTGGTGGGAGAACGGGGGTCTGCGGGTTGCATAACTTTGTTGTGGGTAAGGGCTGGTTGTGGAAGTGTTACACGGGTATATACTGATGAAATGGCATCTAGACATTGAACGTGCAATGAAAGTTTCAGCGCTGGATAAAGTCTAGTCCATGATACATCTCAGGCGCTCAACTAGATCGTACAAGAAATATCCAGATACAAAACTAAGGAATGTAGGAAGTGGGTTGGTATGAAGGATGTAGGGTGAAGAGTGCACACGGGTGAAGGGCATCCTAGTATCGGTGGGTCCAGCCTCTTGCTTTGGTAAATCCCCCAATGAGCTACTTTATCACTCTTTACGTCGATTAGTGCACCAACCCATACGACCGTGTCCTCTGTAAAACTCAAGACATGCGGAGAGCTCCCAGCCTCGAACTTCGTTTCAATTGGCTCAGGGTTTAGTACCCCCTCCTGCTGGCCGCTTGCCCCCTATCCTGTCATCGTTTTGTCACACATCCCAATCTCGTGATCGCTGTTTGCAGTCGCATCTCAGCAGATAGGAGTATATAAACAGCCGTGCGTCCAAGCCTTTCTGTTCCATACTATCACTGCGACGCCCCCACCTTCAGATCAACTTCTAGTCACCTGAAATCTTCGCGTCGCCATGACCCAATCCCTCGCCCGAACACTCGTCACTGGCCTCACGGCGCTGACGCTGCTGTTCTTCGCTCTCGACAGCTCGAGCGTGTCGTAAGCTTCCCCCTGACTACGTTTTTGCACCTTGAACGATTGTTAACGAGTGTTGCACAGTCTCCCTACATCTACTCTTTCGGCCCCTCACAACTTGACCGACCTTGGCGACATCCTCGCCGAGTCTAACTACTCCCCCTCCCCTACTCATTTCTTCGACCTCGCCGCGGACTTCGACCATGTCTTCGACCTACCTCTATACCACGAACCCGCGCTGAGTGTGTTGTTCGGGCCCTTGTTCGACCCACCTCAACCTCCGAGTCGTGGAATTGGACTCGACGATATCCATGCAGTTATCCACGGCATTCGCGGATCTATGCAAGTTGTTGCGCAGGTGCTACCCAGTGTCGGACTAAGTAAGCGATAGGATAACACTCGATCGTAAGTGCGCGATGCTGACGAGTACGCGCAGGTGCCACCAAGTGCGGCGACGCTGCGCTTAATCTTCTGTCGATGTTTTACTCGCTTTTGCGCGGAGGTGATTGGTGTGCCGTCGCTATCGCACTCGCTATGCTCGTGGACCTGTCGCTGCTACTGGTTCGCTCCATACGACCCGCGAGGACTCATGTCAACGTCGCCCCACCAGCCCCTATCTCGGCTTTGGGCATTGGACAACGCAAACAAGTGCTCGAGCTGGTTCTGAGAGGCTCGCGGGTATCTAGGACCGAGGTTGATCCAGCAATCGCCGCTCGCCGGCTACACTACCTTTCCCGTCGGTCTCTTTACCTCAGCTCCTATCCGAGTAAGTTCGTTTATAGTAGTATATATGCCCAAGACTCATCGCGCCGCCCCAGCTCTACGGGTGGGAGTTGCTCTAACAGCACTCATGGTCTCGCTTCCGTTCGACTTGCCGACCCTACTCGGTCTCCGTACGACGCTCTCCCAGGCCAATCCGACCGCGTGCCAACCCCACGGAAAGTCAAGCGCACTCGAGAGTGGCCGAATTGCTCTAGTAGCTCGCCGACTATCTCGCTCCTTGGTACTCACAGCTGGGCAACGCAAGGAGGTGATGAGCCTGGTCCTGGCTCGCTCGCTCGCACGCGATGCAAGGCCCGCGCACGCCCTAACCAAGATGGGGCTCGATTATCTCTTTCGTCGCTCGATCTATCCTACCACCTACCCGAGTGAGTCCCTGTTCTGAGCGTCTATGATCTAGGCTCATGCAGTGATGTAGCCATCACGGCACGAGTGCGCGTCTCACTATCTGTCGCAGACTTGCTTGCTTGTTTCGCTATCCGACCTTTGGCTATCCGACCCTCGGGCTATACACATGCGCCTGCCAAGGCGCCTCTCCTGATCGAGTATCGTCAGGAGAACGAAAGCCCGGTCGTCAGCGACGATAAGGTAAGCTCCCTTCCTCGCATGTGGTTTTCCCAGGTTTCTAACATAACTGAAACCTAAGCCCGAGGTCAAGGTTGGAGCCGAGCTGCGCGAACATATTGTGCGAAAGGCCGTGGCTCCTATTTGGACGCTAAGCATCGGACGACGCGAAGAAGTGCTCGAGTTGGTTCTGAGAAGTTCACGGGCACCTAGAGCCGAGGTTGCTCACCTCGCAATCAACGCTCGTTGGCTGCACAACTTTCTATTTCGGTCTCCTTACCCCAGTTCCTATTCTAGTAAGTTCGTCCATAGCAGCGTACATGTCTGAGGCTCATCGCTTCGTCCTAGCTCTACGTGCGGGAGTTGCTCCACCGACTCTCGTGGTCTCGCTTCCGTTTGACTTGCCGACCCTACTTGGCGTTCGCACACCAGCCCCTGTCTCGACGCTAAGCATCGGACAACGCAAGGAGGTGCTCGAGCTGGCTCTCAGCAGTTCACGAGTACCTAGAGCCGAGGTTGTTCGTGCTGCAGTCGACGTGCGACGGTTGCACGCCTTTTTCCGTCAATCTCTTTACCCCAGCCCCTATCCGAGTAAGTTCGTCCATGTGGTGTATATGTCCGAGTCTGATTGCATCGCCCTAGCTCTACTGATAGGAGTTGTTCGACCGACACTCATGTTCTCACTTCCACTCCGCTTGCCAATCCTACTTGGTATTCATACCACACTCCCCCAGGCCAATCCGGCTGCATGCCGACCCCACGGAAAGCCGAGCGTACTCGAGGAGAGCGGCAGAGTCGCTCTTGTAGCTCCCCGACGATCTCTCGCCTTGATGCTCACGGCTGGGCAACGCAAGGAGGCGATGAGCCTTGTCTTGGCTCACTCACAAGTCCGCGACCCGAGGCCCATGCACGCCTTGGTCAACATGGGGCTCGCTTATCTCTTGCGCCGCTCAATGTATCCTATCTTCTCAAGTGAGTGCCTGTTCCCGACGTTTGTGATCTAGGCTCACGAAGTGGTGTAGCCACCACAGCGCGGATGCGTATCTCGTTACTTGTCGCAAATTTGCCCGCTTGCTCGGCTATCCGACTTTTGGTCATCCGACCCTCGGGCTATCCACATGCGCCTGCCAAGGCGCCACTCCTGATCGAGTATCATCAGGAGGAAGAAAGCCCGGTCGTCGCTGACGAAAAGGTAAGCCCTCTTCCTCACATGTGGTGAGCCCAGATTCCTAATTATCTTAAACCCCAAGCCCGAGGTCGAAGTTGAGGTCGAAGCCGAGCAGCGTGCACCTGCAGTACGAAAGGCGCTGCGTGAACCCAAGTTTGCGCTGTATGTCCCACGTGCACTCCGGGTATGTATTATATCTTTGCACGGCGCATATTCTCTTTCGCCGCTCACTTTGCAACACACAGAACGCCGCTGCAAATTCCCACCCAAGCACACAAGGAGCAGCAAGCAGCTCGTTGCTCGCGAAGGACAGACACACCCAAGAGGAACAAGATGCGCGAAGGGGAAACCCGGAGACTCGACTCGGGTCCTTTGACCCGGATACTGTCGATGCGGCGCTCGAGCGACCAGAGACGACCCTCGACGCGGGTGTGGAAGGTACCCCGAAGCTGAAGCGCACACGCAGAGGGAAGAGGGGCGGACAGGGGAGGGCGAACCGGCTGCCTCCGCCAGGGCTCTAGGTTAGCCCGGCGATACGGAGTGGAGGGAAGGACCAGATGCGGAAGGGGCTGGGAGCAGAGGGGCTGCGGGTGGATGAAGATGGCGGCGGCAATATTCGACCACGATTACCCTCGAATACGACCGACAAATATCAGCGTCGGCCTAGCCCAACCACGAATTGGACAGCTCGTACGACGGCGACGTCTACCGCACTCGGGCCAACCGTGCCGCCTGGCCCCGGCACGGCGGGGGTGTGTAGACTGAGCTGCTCTGCGGTACCTGTCGTTCGGTGACGGGCGAGCTAAGGGTGCGAGGTGCGAGTGCATGGTGCAACATCCTCCGACCTCCTTCAGCATATAACCACGTTTGCGCTGCCCATGCTTTCATTCACTCCAGTACATCCTATGCCGCACTATCATTACTTTTCGTCCCTCGACTACCCTCCCTACTGCCGGTACTACCATGCTCTCTGACTTGCTACCTTTCGTCTGAAACCCCTTATTTCCGGCTCTTTATTTTTAAGTCTTGCTCCACTAAAGTTCTATATAGTATGTGCTCGCAGTTCCAACTTTCCCCTTTTCCAAGTCTCTTCCCTGTTTCTGTCTCGCCCCGCGCCATGTTCTGTCCTCACTGTGTATCATTAGAGCTTTGGCATGCTGCGCATGCCTTGTAATTTTATTCCCGATTATTTGGAGTTGAGTTTCAGCGCCTGCAGCTGGACTGAGTACACCGCTCGAGCCTCCAGCTCGTCCCCAGATGTATCCGAGTATATATCGAGTCGGGTGATGCCTCGAGAGACTAGCTTGGATGTTATCCCACTCCGGCAAACGTTTGTTCTCCTTGGTGATCCTTGAAGGTAGTTGAGCTAGCTCGTGGTCTCGAGGCAGTCAGGTGCCACACGCAGTGATGCATCAACTCACACTTGACCATGACTGCACCATGACAGCACCCATTGTCGTGCGTCGCTTTTCTTCCTGCCCACCATCTCCTTCCAGCACGCCCCATTGGCTTGCCTCAGTTGAAAACCCCCAACCCCCGAGGTGTCCTTGCAGCCGGAGATCCAGCCATGCTTGTGCCGCCTTTGGCAGCGCCGGCGTCCCCCAGTCTTGCTGGCGGCTGAGCCGACCGATGGGTCGTGCATGACCGGCACCAGCACCCGGCCCCGTGCTCAGTGCCTGTTCCCGAGCCCAGTGCTCGCTGTGAACTCTCTGCAGGCTGCAATCCATGGCTGCCCAATTAGCATGCTGCAGCCAATGACCAGTACAAAAGTCTGAGTAAGGAGTCTTTTAGTCATCCAAGTGGTGAAAGTATGAAAGTGACAAAACTATGGGCCGTGAAGTGAAACTATGGGCTGTGAAACTATGAGCTCTACATTCTTGTCAAAGTATGATGATTCTTTCAGCAGACTTAAGCTCTCTTTGTGAGATTTAAACTATATGCATATATGCAATGAGCAACAGCGCATTTTGGCATTCAAAAGTTTTCATCTACGAGTCCGGGTTAGTCATAGATTCAATAGAAATACTTCTATGGCCAAACCTTGTGCTTCTGATTCCGCTAACATTCTCTCATCTTGAAGCTTCAGGAGTAGGGAGAATTGAATTTTCGCTCGAAATTTTCTTCATTCATGGTTCATTTTTCTAGTATCAATCTACTATGTCTCTAATAGTATATGAAAGTGTTAATAAATTTACAAAACGAACGCGATAGTAGTGAACCCCGGTCGCCCCCATATATACTTTCGTCCAAGGGTTGTTATACAATGCCCGACCTGATTCAGTCTCAGATCGTCATACACTCATTTGGCATCTATGCTCTCCCCAAATTCACCCCACTGAAGAACAAAACCACCTCAACCTGGAGCTCTGAACAAACGGCTCGATGGCCGTGCAGGAAAAAGAATGACCGTTAGCCTAACGTGGGGGTCGAACCCACAACCTTGAGATGTCCATTTTAAGAGTCTCACGCTCTACCGATTGAGCTAGCCAGGCATTGCAAAATGAGAAGCGGGAGGGGTCATCACCGTTGGCAGCAGCCGAGCGCCGTTTTGGGACTAGAACTGGTGTATATAGCCGCTCACCTTGCAGCCTTCTACCAACTCCCACCTATTCACCCTGCTTTCCCCGTTCGAACATACTTTTGGAATGTCTCAGCCATCGTCCAGAAAGAATGATAGCTTTGATCCAATTTGGATGAATAGTTGCAATATTTACATTCATATTTACTTGAGATTATTTCCAGGACGGGTGGTAACAACGACATATCCACAGACTGAGGGCCCGAGATAGCGAGTGCGAGAGCACCTATCGTAATTATAGTTTCAACCACTCGACATTCATTTACAGTGATACTTTCCATAAAAACAGGTCCCAGACATCCACACGATTCAAGACTTTAAGCGTCCTCGGCAACACGATAGACCTTACACGTCCTATCAGCACTCGTCCTGTACTCCGACACCAGAGAGACATACCACAACAGACCCGCTCTTGAGATCCTCCAATCGATAACTAACCGACTCGACCGTCTGTTTGAAGACACGCATTCCAGTTGCTTGTCGGAGACGGATTTGCAACTTCTTACTCACAGGATACGAATTGGGATGTAGCGCAGGCTGCCACACCTTCACCTTGGACTTCTTGGCTTCAAACTCACCGACCACACCAGCCAACTCTCCGTTCACTTGCATCGAATAACCCTGCAATCCTTTATGCCCCTTGAGCTTTACGTCAGTCAACACAATGATATCCCCGGGCATGATGTCGCTCGACCGGCGCTGGACGCTTGATCCCGTCTGAGCAAACACTGGCCAGCCGTACGACGCCTTGTATGCGCCCTGAGTACCAGCGAGCACGGCGGCTACAAAGCCTGTGCTCGTGCCGTCTCCGACAATCGACTTTTTGCCCTTTTCGGCAAGCGCGATCGCATTCTGCATAACCTGCGTGCCAATCTTGCCCCAAAGCGCCATGAGCATGTCACCGTCAGGCTCTGGACCAGGAGGCAGCTCGGCGGTAGGGTGAATCGTCGCGGGCTTGGGTGGTACGGGAAGCTCCCGGCCGCTCGGACGCGACGTAAACGAGGACGCGCCGTAGCTGGGCGCCGAGTACTCGGCGCCTTTGCCTTTACCCGTCGGGTAGAGCGTCTCGTCCTCGCTCACAAACGAACGAGTCAAAGAATCTTCCATCCCAGTATGTTCAAAGTCCGACTCGGAGGCAGCAGCAGGCGGCGGGGGCGGTGGCGGGGCACTAGGCGGTGGAGGCGGACGAGTAGTCGGACGCGGGGGAGGCGCGGGCTCCCCGTCGGAATCCTCATCTGGCGCTTCGACCATTGTAAATCCTTGCGGCTGCGCAGCGCTCACGTCTACCGAGCTCTTGCGCGAGCCGGTCGGAATAGGCGGACGTTGTGCAGACGAGCGACGGCTGGGCGGTGAGACAGGCTCTGCGCGTGGGACAGGAGGCGGCCGATTGGCGGGACGAGGTGGTGGAGGCGGAGCAGGCTCGTCCTCGTCGACGCCCAAATGCTCGGGCTCGCTTACCTCTGCTTCGACCTGGACGCCTTCTTCCTCGAGACTGTGGTCTTCCGAAATCGTCGAAAAGTCCTCGGCCTCGGACGCAACGCGCTCGGGAGACTTGGGCTTGGGTGGAGGTGGCACGGAGGGTTTGGGCGGGCCACCCGCTCCAGGCGGGAGCATCCCAAAGCGCATCCCGCCCATCGTAGCCATCTTGGCTGCAATACGCTCCCTGCGGGCTCGCTCAGACTCTTCCGACCCATCGTCCTCGAAATTCGGGGCAGGAGCCACCTCTGGAACTGGGCTCTTGCTCTCGTCTTTAACCTCCTCCTCTGGCGGGTTCGTAGGCTGACGGCGGGGCGGAGGAGGTGCCATTCCAGGCATACCAAACTTGAGACCGCCAAGCTTGGCCATACGCTGAGCGATCGTCCGACGACGCGCTTGTTCTTCGTCTTCTTCGTCTGCGGGCGGGCTCGACACGGGAGGGGGACTAGACACCAGGGCTGGGCTCGTCACAATGGCCGAAACGGTCGGAACAATCGGGGAGATTTGTTCAGGTTCAGATAGCCCAACAAACTGCGCCGCGCGGGATGGTTCATCAGGCGAGCGCGACGGAGAGATGTAGCTTGAATCGCGCTTGGGGATGGGAACGCTATCCCGACGTTTGACTTCTCTCTCTTCTGGTTCGGCTTGTGGTGGGGAGACGGCGCGTGTTGGGCGAGAGCTGGTTGGCATTGGTGGTGGAGGGGACTTGGGAACTGGAGGAGCAGCACCGGTCGGCCTAGGCGGCGGAGACAAAGGCGGGGGCGACGCTGGTGTCGCTGGCACAGGAGGGCGGGAAGAAGGGGGCGGGGGAGGTTGGCTCGTCGGAGGCGGGGGCGGTGCGCTAGATGGAGGTGGCGGAGGGGCGCCGGACGGTGGTGGTGGAGGAGCACCGGATGGTGGCGGAGGAGGCACACCCGTGGGAGGCGGGGGAGGCGCAAACACCGGCGGCGGCGGAGGTGGAGCCACAAACGAGGACGACAGCGCCGGTGGGGGCGGCGGAGGCGAAAACGTCGACGGAACCGGCGGGGGCGAGAATGCCGGAGGAGCAGGCGGAGACGTCAAAGCCGGCGGGGGCGGCGGTGGTACAAACTCTTTTGCCGCTGGTTCAGCTTGCGAAGGTGCAGACGGAGGCAGCATACTGGGCCGTGGAGGCGGCGGTGGAGCTGGTTCGTCAAAGTCTTCCCTATCTTCTTCTGGAGCAGCTGCGGGAGGATGTGGCGGTGGAGGCATGCTGGGACGCGGTGGCGGCGGCGGGACTGGCTCGTCGACCTCTTCCTCTTCAGGAGCAGCTACTGGAGGAGGGGGCGGCATGCTAGGACGCGGTGGTGGAGCTGGTTCATCGACCTCTTCCTCAGCGGCTGGCGCAGATTCCTCTGGAACAGCAGGCGGCGGATGAGGCGGGAGCGATCGACGAACCGAAGGCGAACGTTGCGGAGTCGACTCCTTCAAGACCATCAGTCACTCACTCATCTCACATTGCTCAGTCTTACCTTGACATCCCCACCTTCGACACTCCCAACAGACCCCCGACGCATCTACGTACAATCAGACTGTATTAATTCATCTACTTTCATTTACACTTTATGCAGGACCCACCTGCGAGACATCTCCACTCTCCCGACGCACACTCCCTACACTACCCTTTCTCGATACCGACGCAGGCTCGTCGGTCGGTGCGTGCTCGGGGATGCTAGATTTGCGTTCGAGCTCGGCGCTCGGTCGACGTCCAAGGTCTAGACTGGGCCTACGCTCGAGTTCCGCACTTGGCCTGCGTTCAATCTCGGTACTCGCCCTCCTCGGCGCTCCGAAGCCCATCCCCATCGGGACGCCTCCGAGCTTGGCCATGCGCGCTGCGATACCCGCTCGACGCGCGCGCTCTTCGTCTTCGGGCGAGACGTGTTCCTCGGCCCTGGGTTCTTCGGTCAGAGACGTAGGTTCTTCTGTTACAGGTTTGGGTTCCTCGGTCGTGGGTTTGGGCTCTTCGCTCTTGACCTCTGGGCCCAGATCCATCTTGACTTCGGATCTCAAGAGCGACATTCGCCGGATGGATGAGCGGCGGGGTGGAGGGGAGATTGGCGCGGGCGTGATTTGGTGTGGGGAGACGGCGCGAGCTGCAACAGGCGAGACTGGACGCGCTGGAACGGGCGATGAGGATCGGGCTGAGCCTGGAGAGGCTGCGCGGGCCGGTACAGGAGAGGCTGAGCGAGCTGGTACTGGGGAACCTGGACGAATCAACCCAGGGGAACCCGCGCGCTCGGGCGCAGGCGAGGCGGGACGCGGGATGGGCGATTCGGGACGTGGGATGGGCGATGCTGGGCGCACTTGGCCGAATGAGCTTGCGCGAACTGGGATTGGGGACGCCGGTTGGGCGGCTGATGCGATGGAGCTTTGGCGGGATGGGGTTGCGGGGGGTGGGGGCGTGTTGGCTTGGACTGGAGCTGGGGCGGGAGAGGCGGGACGTTCAGGAGCGTGCTCTAGGAGCTCTTGCTTGGTTGCTGGAGTCTCGTCCTCGTTGTCTTGTTTGGTGGGTTCCTCTGCAGCAGGGGTTTCCTTTGCAGCCTCGGGTTCGTCCTTGGTCTCGTCCTCGACTTGGGCACCTTGGACGTCCAGAGTTGGTTTCTCCTCGGGCTCGGCTTCCTCTTCGGGCTTGCTCTCTGCTTTTTTCTGAGAGCTCTTCTTGCGGGGAGGCGCTGCACGTTTAGGCGCTGCAGGGATGGGCATGCTGGATGGGGGAGAACGCGGAGAGGCACCGGGCGGGGGAGACGTAATCGGAGGCGAGGTGACTTGTTCAGCCTCTGGCTCGATGATACGCGGGCCAGCGTCTGCATCGTCGGGCTTGGGTACGGCTGGCTCGGTTTCGGTCGATGGCTCCTCGGCGGGCTTTGTGTCGAGGGAGGGTTCATCAGGCTCGACCGTGGGTTGATCAGGCAAAGACGTAATATGGGCAGGAGCGGCCTCTTCCGCAGCAGGTTCGCCGGGTTTGTCGTCGACGGCGGGCTCGGCGGGCTTGGCCTCGGGTTCCTCCTTGGGTGTCTCGCGGCGCGCAAAGACGGGCGGGGCCATTCCAAAGCGTGCACCTCCAAGCTGTAATAGTGTTAGCACAGATCAAATGAGAGTCGACAAGGCTAACCTTGGCCATGCGTTCTGCGATACGGGCGCGACGAGCACGTTCCTCTTCGTCGTCATCTCCAGCCTCCTCGGTCAACTTGGACTCGGGCGCAGGGCCTTCCTCGGTAGGGTGGTCGTCGCCTTCAGGTGGTGGACTGGCCGCGCGCTCGAGAACAAGTTTCTTTGGCTTTGGGGGCGGGGCCGGTTGACCTGCGACGGCCTTGCCTTGGAGGGCCGCCATGCGTTCCTTGAGACTGCCGAATCCACCGCCAGAGATGGCCTCGCGCGCGTCGCTGGCACTAAAGGCATTGTGCTGGGGTGGTGGCGAACGCGAACGTGAACGCTCTACACGAGTCGCACTTGCGGTCGGTGTCGGTGCGGGTGGGTCTTGCTGCTTTGTCTTCCATGCCCACTGCTTTGGCGTCGGGTTGGGGCCCGTCGGCGGCGGGACAGCGGGCTTCTGCTCAAACTGGGCGATGCGGTCGCGCAGACTGCCGACCTTGCGGGGGGGTTCGCCGTCCTTGTCCTCCATGTCGTCGTGGGGAACAGGCCCAATCGGAGGCACAGGGTCTTATGTCAGCGCATACACCCAGCCCAACACGTGTGAACGCACTACTGTAATCCAGATTGCTTGCAGCATGGTGCTTATCGCGGCTACCCCCGCGCAGACTTAAGCCCAAAGGTGTCTCTGGTACGGGGCACCCCGCACTGCCGCCTGTTGGCTGCACGACGCCTCGTTGTCGTCGTGTGGCAAATTTTGTTTGTTTGCGTTGGCCGTAGTTCAGGGCCGGTATCCGCATCACACGTCCCCTCTCCATTCCCAACCACCGCGGCCGAATGGCTCCCTACCAGATGCAGTCCCCACCCGCCTGTCCCGCCCTCTATCTCTACCCCCTCAACGACACTTTTATTCCAAAGCAAATCGCTCTCGCTGGCGGCGTCCGCGTCAAAATCGGTCGCCAGACAAACGCCAAGACCGTCCCCGGCGAGCGCAACGGCTTTTTCGACTCCAAGGTCCTCAGCAGGCAGCACGCCGAGGTCTGGGAAGAGGGTGGCAAGGTTCGTCTCGCCGTTTTCCGTTTTTCCCGCCTCTTGACGATGACGTCCAACACGCCCCTAAATAGATATATATCAAAGATGTCAAGTCCTCAAACGGCACATTTATCAATGGAGACCGTCTGTCTGCCGAGTCGGTCGAGTCCGAGCCTTGCGAACTCAAGTCTGAAGACATTGTCGAGTTTGGTATCGACATTGTCGGCGAGGACAACAAGACCATCATCCATCACAAGGTTGCTACCCGAGTCTTTGTCGTCCTGACTCCCGAAGACGCCCAGGCCGCCGCGCGGGAGCACCATGCCCACCTCCAGCACCAGCAGCAGGCCATGTTTGCCCAGCATCAGCACCAACACCAGCAACAACAGGCCCAGCAAGCCCAGGCTATCGCCCGTCGCCAGCAGGGTCCGCTCAGCGGCAACAACTCGCAGCTCGGTGGCTTGGGTGGTCTCGGCCAGAGCCAGGCCCGCCCCGGCTCAAAGGGCCTCTCCTTTGACCACATTCTCAACAAGCTCCAGATGGAGCTCCAAAAGTCGCGCGAGACTGGCGCCGAACTTCACTCGCTCACGTCGGCCATGAACGACATCCATGACACCATGGGCGGTGCAGTCGTAAGTCGTCTTCTTATTTCACCGTGCCCTCCTGATTGTGATTGTTGCGACCGGACAGCCACCGCCGCCACCGCAACACCACCTTATCCCTCCTGTTCGTCCCCCAACACAGCCCGACCCCGAACAGTCCGCCACCGGGAATAGCGCCGCGGCGCAGGCCGCCATGTCTGCCATGCAGACCCAGCTGCGCGAGACCCAATCGTCGCTCCAGGCCCACGTCGACAAGATCCGCGCGCTCGAGCGCCTCGTCGAGGAGCACGAGGCCATCAAGCGCGAGGTCGGTTCTATGCGCGAGATGCTTACCCGCGCCCGCTCGCCTCTTCCGCTTCAGCTCCAGATTGAAGAGGGCGAAGGCGATCTTGGCCAGCACGGTGGTTCCATGTTGGCGCGACGCCGCGGATCCGAGGACGAGTACGACGATGACTCGGACGTTCGGAGCGTGTGCACCGTCACTCCCGAGGCCGAAGAGGAGGAGCAACGCGCCGTCGGACGACCCAAGACGCCCGAGCCGACCGGTCACGGGCTCATGGACGACGAGCATCACCAAAACATCTACCCAGACCACAGCACCGCAGCCCTCCACGACCAAAACGCGATGCTTGCCGCACGCCTCGAGGCTCTTACCGCACAGCTCGAGCAAGCTATCGCCGTGTCCCAGGGCCTGCAGACCCACGCCGCTCGGGCATCGAGTACTATCGCCGCACTCGAGGCCAAGATCAACGCCCTCGAAGAGGA
>WSLM01000675.1:0-11357 GCA_019677335.1 Ceratobasidium sp. UAMH 11750 | reverse complement strand
TCTGTCACAGGTGGCGGCACCAACTGCAATATTAGCGGAGGGAAAAAGTCGAGAAACCGCGCTGCGTCCTCATCAGCGACTGTGGCTGTGGGTCTCCAGCAGTCACATCCGTACGCCGTGCCTGTCCCACCACTTGGTCATGCGGAAGGTCAGAGTCCGGCGCCGCCGAGTATATCGTTTGCGTCCGCGTCCGCGCCCGATCAGGGCGATACGTATCCATATTCGCAGCCTCCGCATCCCTACGGCCCCGTTATGCTCGGCACGCCCATATCAGCAGGTCTTGGTAGTATGGACCTTGGAGATCGTGACCGGGAGAGGGAGCGAGAACGCGACGAGCTTGGGAATGGCGTGTTGGGGCTGAGTTTTGGGTATGGCAACGCTGGATTACCCGGGCTTGGTGTCAACGGGTTGCCTGGACTCGGGCCAAATGGGATTTCAGGTTTACCTGCGCTGAGTGGGAAAAGTCCAGTGGGGTCATCTGGGGGAAAGGGCATGGTTACGTCCTTGCCGCCTCCGCCGCGTGCGAGGAGGGCTGGGAGTCTGAGCCACGTGCTACCTGGGCGCGCGCAGGAGGATGGTTCTGGGATAGCGGTGGGCATGGGGCGAGTGCAAGAGGAGAGCCCGTCTCAGGGATCGGTGCGGGGTGGAAGACCACATACGACCGAGGGAGCGCTGCGACGCGAGGACCCAGAGGGCGGCTCGAGGCGACCGAGCTTGGTGCCTATGATGTCACTGTCATTTGGGCAGGTGGATGGCTTCACGGAGAGTCCTTCTGCGGGTGAGGACACAGATGGAGAGGACGAGGAACAAGGCGCATTTCGGCAGCGAGAACCGCGCGTGCTCCCGCCGCAGCTTGCTCCGCCGTCGGTGCCACTACCGCTTCCACCCGGGTCATGGCCTGTTGCGAGCGACTCATCGCAGGCGAGTACGTATAGCGTTCAGACGACGAGTACGAGCACGGGCGCGCGGGTATCGGACGTGCGCGGTAGCTTGGATGCCCGGGGCAGCGTTGATGGGCGTGGTGCTGGCTCGGCCAATGGTTTGGATCGGTCGCGACTTTCCCTAGGAGATGGACCTCGCCCGAATGTAGACGCTTCGTGGTCGCGCTCGCGTGTGAGCTTGGGTGATGTCCCTCGAGAGAGTCCGGGAGCGTCGCGTGCTCATTCGAGGGTGTCGCTGGCGCTGGTGAGAGGCTTGTTGGCTGAGCATCCCGAAGGCGACGGCTGGGACGACGGCGAAGGTGCCGGGACGGGGAGCTATCAAGAAAGCCCGACATGGACGAGTGTACGAGACAGTCCAACCCGAACGAGGGAGAGCCCAACAAGGCGAAGCGGACGAGGAACCTCGCCGATTGCATTTACGCGCCGGAGCACGACCGACTCGGTGCCGAGTTCGCCATCGAGTCATCTCGACGGCCCAGCACGCGAAGGGTCGTCGCCATTTTCGCGCGAGTCGTTTGGATCGGCGTTTATCTCGCGCGAACTTGAAAGCGACCAGTTTCATCCGTTCGCGTCGCAAGGTCAAGGACGGCGGGCGCATCGACGGGCTGGATCGTATGGCGGCCCGACGTTGTTTACGATTGCGGATTTGCCGGTGGTTAGGAGTAAGAGCCAGCGGCGCAAGTCGGAGATGTTGCCGCCCGTTGGGCCTCCGCCGAGTATCCCGCCCCCACCTGTGCCTCCACCGAGTATCCCGCCCCCGCCTGTGCCACCACCAAACTTTCCTCTGCCACCTCTACCTGTATCGTCGCGACCGGTGACGCCTGTGTCTAGACCGCGCACGCCGTCCAGGCTAGGTATTGCGTCATCTCAGACTCCGAGCTCTTCTGCTATCCAGCTTGTCGCTCCTCCTGTTGCGGCACCTCAACCTCGACATACTTCGTTGCGGACGCGGTTGAGGATGTTGTCCGCCCCGTCGCCTGCACCACAGTCTGCGCTTCCAGAGCCGCCTCGGGACCTTAGTGCACTGACCGAGGACGATCTAGCGCAACCGATCAGCAAGGTCCCGATCTCGTTGCTCGTGAGGGACGATTCGAGTGCTCGAAGGGTTACCAACGAGCTAGGCGCTAGACGAGAGCCGGAGCGAGAGGGAGCACCCAGTTTGCCTCCACCGCCGCGTATACGAATCGTCCGGCAGCACTCGCATTCGGCGTCGTCTGATCGAGAAGGTACGTCCGAGGGCCGACGCAGTGATGAGTCTGGGACTGGGGGGAAAGTAGTGGGTACTGGGCTGCGGGATTCGGCTGTACATTTGGAGAACCGGAGTAGTGATTGATTGTATATATTACCCCTTTCTTCTCTTCTTTCATTTTTTATATCTTCCGTCTCTGCTGTCGTTTGTATGTAGAGGTCGCTATTTAACGCAATTCGGGTTATTTCGCACATTTTCGGACGGGATCGGCGTTGCACGTGATTTGTCCGTATATTAGGCGATGGTTTCTCACTAATTTCTTCAATCTTGACCCTCTCGCTATGTTGTCTCGTGCTGCCCTCCGTGCTGTCCCCACCGCCCGCGCGTTTTCCACTTCGAGCGCGCGATTCACCAAGGTTGCCGTCCTCGGCGCTGGAGGCAAGTCCAATTTCTCATATGAACAATTTCGCACGCTGACCTGACCGACAATGTACAGGAGGAATCGGTCAACCCTTGTCGCTCCTGCTCAAGCAAGACAAACTCGTCTCGTCATTGAGCTTGTACGATATCCGCGGCGCGCCTGGTGTCGCGGCCGATGTTTCGCACGTCGACACACCTTCGACGGTCAAGGGCTACCCGCAGGAAAAGCTCGCTGACGCGCTAAACGGCGTCAAGGTTGTCGTTATCCCTGCGGGTGTACCTCGCAAGCCGGGTATGACGCGCGACGATCTGTTCAACACCAATGCGGGGATCGTACGTGATTTGGCTCAAGCTGTTGCGGAAAACGCGCCCGACGCGCACATCTTGATCATTTCGAACCCTGTCAACTCGGTTAGTCCGAGTCTATGCGTGGGATTATGGATGTTTATTGACGTTCCTTCGTGGGTAGACTGTTCCGATTGCAGCCGAGGTGCTCAAAAAGTCTGGCAAGTTTGATCCCAAGCGGTTGTTTGGCGTGACGACGCTGGATGTTGTCCGTGCTGCACGGTTCTTGTCCGAGGTTGATGGTGCGGCGACGCCGGATGAGTGTCCTGTGACTGTTGTTGGTGGACATTCGGGTGTGACGATTGTTCCGCTTTTGAGTCAGGCCGAGGGTGAGTACTCGATGGTGTTGGGTTTAAGGGAAGACTGATTGGCGGGCAGTTGGCAAGTTGCTTTCGCCCGAGAGTGACAAGTGGAAGGCGTTGGTGAACCGCATTCAGTTTGGTGGTGATGAGGTTGTCAAGGCTAAAGATGGTGCTGGAAGCGCTACGCTCTCGATGGCATACGGTATGTCGTCAAACTATTCTACAACACACCGGGACTGATCCAACTTCGCTTATAGCCGCCGCCAAATTCACTAACCAACTCCTCCGCGCCCTCGGCGGTGAAAAGGGCATCGTTGCACCGACGTTTGTTAGGAGCCCGCTTTATGAGAGTGAGGGCGTCGAGTACTTTAGCAGCGCCGTCGAGCTTGGCGTACGTCCCCGATCCTAAATCCTTCGCGCATTTGCTTACCGCATTTACTCTGTTTAGACTGGTGGTGTAGGCAAGATTCACCCCGTTGGCAACGTCTCCCCTGCAGAGCAGCAGCTCATTGACGCGTGCTTGCCTGAGCTCAAGAAGAACATTGCCAAGGGTGCCAAGTTTGTCACTGGTGCTTGAGCGGTTGGCCAGCGGAGGCAGTCCTCGTCAAAAATGTATCAATAACCAGTTCGCTTTCTTTGAATGCGATCATTGCTTTGAATTAAATGGCCTTGGGGAAAACTCCCGATATTGTAAATTTTGGTTCCTTTTTGGGCTTAAATTTCCAAATGAATATGGCCTAATTAGGGCCTTGTTTCTTGATCTGTGTTCGACCACCACCGGCGAATTTATCACACAGGAGAATTTACACTATATTTGAACACGTCGAACCTAGGCCTGTGTGAATAACATGGATGTGGAGCTTGATATGGAGACGTCGAGCAAATGCGCAGAGAGGGAATTACAAGTAGAAGGCGACGATGGTGGGGGAGAGGATGCGAGCTTGGAGGGCGCCACCATGACACGCGAAGGTATGTATACCTCCATTTAACTCGCTACTGTAACTGAATTGCCTGCAGACGAGTTACGAGCTATGCTTGCACACCAACTCGAGCTCGAAATTGCACTACGCAAGAGAGTTGCCAAGGTCGTTGAAGCACGGATCCAGTGGGCTGAACGTTTAAAGGCTTTACTCACGCGAGGTATGTCTACCGTCCTAGTTAGTACCTATGCTAGACTTTTTAATGTTCGAATAAGGCTCGGGGGAAACACCGGCCGATCCAACCAGGTTCAAAGAACAAGCACTCGAAGAGTTTCGCGCTGTTCATGCTCCGCTTAACCTCGACTCTCACGCAGTACATCCTCGAGGCTCCTTCATTTATTCCCTCCCGGACACACTCTCCCAAACTCCAGATTCTGCCCACGCCTCTTCCTCAACCTCTAAACAACTCTACCTCATTCCGCCCACCCCCGAACCTACACCCTTCCCCCCTCTCCTCCTTCTCACCTGTCCCCACCCTTCATGTCCTACTCCACACCCTAGCACAACCCTCCAAGGTCTCCTCAACCACGCACGCATCACACACGGACCGTCCTACACGTTTGCTTCGCACGACGAGTTTATCGCATCCCCTGGAGCGACGAGCGTCCTAGATGCCAAGCTCGAGCCAGAACGGTACGCCCGTGTACTTAACGAAGGTGTGAGAGTTAGTGCGAGTGGGGTGCGAGGCTTGAGAGCGCTGTTTGAGGGCGCGTTTGGTGGTGGGGAGGGGAATATGGGGTTGGGATTGAGTGCGGATGCGCCGGCGTTGGCTGGGTTGCTTGGACGGAAGACTCGGAAGGGGGAGATCAGGGCGTTTGGACAGGACGAGGAGGTGGATGTCGAGAGAGTTGATGGGGATGAGGTGGGGAAGGAGCGCTGGAGGGGGTACGGAGTGTGGGCTCCAAAACGTAAAGGAAAGTCCGAGGTGGATACGTCGATCCACGAAGCGGAACATACTGTCACTCCGGTAAAGGATAAGGACTCGCTCTCGACCCCCGCTCACGTCCAAAATGGCGACCCAGCGACAAAGCCGTCAATCGAGCACACTCAGAGCTCTAGCCGGTTCCACATAAAAAAGAGGGTAATTGTTTCCGATTGGAGCCAGTCGCTACGTCGTTGTAAGTACTGTGCTGAAATCAACAAGATTTGCACTCACGAATTGAATTCAGCACAAATCCAGCCCGATGGCCCAACGCACAGGTGGATAATTCGTCTCACTGCACCGTCTTACGTGCGTAGATATTGCTACTGTCGATAAACCACTAATGTTCGCCCGTTCGCAGTCTGATCATATTACTACGTTCCTGTCTGCCGTGCGTGTACAGTGCGCGTCGATCCCGCCACTCTTTGAAGATACCATCACTTGTTCTACACCTCCATTCGTCATCTCTCGCCTGTCCAGCGCGCCGTTCCTAGCGCGTGTGACGCTGGTGTTTGCGGATGAGCGCACTAAAGACGTTACGGTCACTCAATGGGTGGATGTACGTAGTATATGCGCCAATTCTTGCTCGCGCTCGCTTATTTACATCTCACAGCTTGACCCGATGCGCTCTGGGAGGCCGATATTGGGGGCTGAACAGATCTTTGACGTTGGACTCGATCGGAACGCGCAACCCCTGCCTGTCGACGCTTCATCGGATAGTACCTCACAGTCTGCCCTTTGGGCAGAGGATCGAGGGGTCTCTGATAAAGCTACCCAAGATGGAACGCCGCAGCCACTCCCCCTTGCGGTAGAGCCTGTGCAAAACACGATAAGGCATGAAGTGGATGCAACGCCCACCTTCCTCCAAGAAGCCCCGCAGGAGGAATCGTTACTGGAAGATACACTAAACCCGCGTGCGTACCCACATTTAACCAGCGCCGACTGCTAAAGCTCACCTGGTTGACTGACAGCGCACGAGCGACTCATCCCAATTCTAAGCAAGCTTCGTTCAAGATTACCACTAACGCTAGAAGGTATGCTGCATAGACAATCCGATAATTATTTTATTGATTCTGGTTTAGATTCTAAAGGCGGAACCGTGCCAAACGTAGCATATATGTGCTTTCCGACGCATTCGAAACTATTAGAGGCTCCACATGGTAGACGAAAAGCAGTAGAGGTTTCCAATCTACCTGTCTTTTCACTCTGCACTCACTGATCTGTTGAATTCTAGTGGCAATACGCTCGAACACTATTCAACATGCTCACCACAGAGTATGCATCTTACGACGCCGACTTGGACCCAATGCTGGTCGAGAGCCTTGGTGTGGCGCAGCTATATGCGTACCTGGTTGCAGAAAAAGTGTTCCCACGACCGGAGCCCCAAGCACCCATGAAGCTCGACGAAGAGGCTGCAACCGTACCCTCCGCTCCTGTAGTCAATCGTGCACATGATCCGCCCAGATACTGTGGTGTTTGCGGACTGAACATCTTATCTCACCCTCTAACGCTCTACCCTGTGGATACCTCTGGTTTCGCCTGTCCACCTTCGGACTCTTCTCGTCGCCCTATATGCGACGTCGGACTCTGGACCACATCACGGCCTATACGAAGTTCTATTCAACGAATTAACCCGATTTATGGTCTCATCACTACCCAAGGCGTCCGAGAATCGCTTCGAGGAGCATCCCAACTGGTCGAGTGCGCCTCTCCACAGATGACACTCGCTTTCCATGCTTTGACAAAACTCTGGGGCCTGAAAACTTTTGGATACTCTGCAAAACGGCGAAATCCCGCTACCACTCTGGATGGTTTGCACGTTGCCGAAACTCGATTCCCTCTCGAACTCCTCGGGATTGACACTTCCCATGTGGATCGGACCCTAGCTCCTCATGCCTTACTAGCTCTTGTCGCAGAAATTTTTATGAAACGACTTGTTCGGGAGGCGCTGAGAGCTCGCGCCGAAACGCTGGGAGGATTGGCTGGAGGAATTGGTCCTGCACTGTTAACTACTGCGCATATATCTCGAGCGTTAATGGACGGCCGGGGTCATGAAGGCTGGCTACCGTTGATGGCGGTGGCGCGTGTTGGGTTGGCGCATGTGGATAATGTGTAGGAACAACCATGGCTACACACATAACCCTCACATCTGCCAAACGCCAACGCCTCCTACAAAGGGATGAGTTGGGTGCTACGTCAATTACAAATCAACGACCGAACTCCTGCAAAGGCGCTTTTGTGTTCTAACAACCCTTACTATACCTTTGCCTCTACACCGTCGAATCACGGAACATTGACTAGGGAGCCAATCCCAAGTTACAGAACCCTCGGTGACACAATGGCTATGCATACCGATGGATAGCCGCTGTCCCGGACTTCCTTTCTCCAATACCCGCACACGGCACCGAAATCACGCTATCTCGAATGATACGCAAGCGGTCTGCGTCTACCCTGCGCCGCTAATGCGGTACCAGTGCAGTGCGCTCGTGGTTACACCACTCGCCGTTTCTCCAATTCTGCTACGATGGCCAAACAAATTTCCCGATTTGGGCACTCTGCCCTTCAAAGCGCTTACATGCTTCTTGGGATCATCTGGCGCATTGCATAGCTGTTGGTCGAGTCCCCCCGGTACCTGGTATATAAATTGGGCAAGATGCTCGCACCTTTGCTTCCCTATTCCCCAACCCCGCATCGTGTACCCTCTCCCCTCCGCTTAGTTTACCGTAACCAGCATGTGTCGACAAATTATGTGAGTACCTGTGCTCAATACACTTGACGTTGCTTGCGCTCGTACTGACTTTTGGAGATCATAGAGAGCAATACAAATTTGAAGGATGTGGCCATACTGTGAGTATTTGATCTCCCACTCAACAGTGTCGAACCAACGAGTTCTTAGCGTAACATGGATGGCCCGATTGTCGGCGTGAAAGGTGAGGTGATTTTATGTCGAACCCGACAGCCGGGATGCTAAATGTGTGTCTACTAGACTGCATGAGGTCGAATTGCAAGAAAAGCAGGAAGCATTCGCCCGAGTGCAGGTCCAAAGCGTGTAGAAATGTCAGCGTCTTCAATTGCCGTTTTATCTAGCTACTGACGCGTGTAATAGGAATATGGTCCTAATATTAACCCGTAGGTTTTATTCTCCTCTCCCACCTTCATTACTGAATTTATATTTTATCATCAGCCAGCGACCCGAAACCGGCTACTGCAGCGAAAAGTGCGTTCGCTCCCTCATGTTTTGATATCTCGCCCACTCACTTTCCACCCGGATAGATGCACCCATAGAGCTGAACAATCCTGTATCATTGCGTGAGGCTGAGCCATACCTACCTTTTCATTCATCACGGATACCCTTGAACCGCCCACAATACCTCCATGTGCTCTACCCAGACGCTTCGTAGCTTACTATACTATAATGAAAAGACCTTCAGCTTTAAATCTCATACATTCCGTTAGATTCCATTCTTCAATAAGGCGCATACATATACAGTTTTATTTGTGGTGTTCAGTAAAATCCAGTAACGCAAGCGTTTACTCTGTAAGGAACGTTGGGTATACTTGTCCAATCTGGTAGAAGAACCACCACGAGCGACCACCGGCGGTAGGATCCTTCTTTCCCTTCTTTTTCTTTTTCTTCTTTGGGGGTTCCCCCTCTGTGGGCTGAGCAGCTTCTGGCGCGTCTTCATCCTTTGCGGCAGCAGGGAGCTCGGCCACTTGGACAAACGTCCCACTGACGACCATGCCCTTTCCAAAGCGCAATGCTTCGAGGAACACTTCGTCGGGTTGGATCAACACGGTGATGCTATCGGAGAGCGGGTCGTGAGGGCCAACCCAGCCAAACTTGGCGTCGTCGATGGGCGGGCTCAGCATGACGGGCTTGTTGACGCATGCCCCTGACATAGGGGCGTGTTGAGACTGTGGAGAGGGTAGAAGAGTCAACCGAGCTAGACGCTGTTGCGCGATGTCGCCAAAAGTTGGCGTGGCGCCGGCGGGCGGGGGATTTGGAGTTGGAGTTGGTTCGACGACCGCATCTATGATGCGGGAAGACGCCTCAACTCGCAAGGTAACATACGTGTCGGGGAGGTTGTTTGGACCGATAATAGCTTCGAGCTGTTCTTTCCCCGATGGGCCTATGTTTCCCCAGATAATAGCAGGATCCTCTTCGGGCGGGGCCATAAACTCCTCGACGTTCCATGTCGACTCGCCCACACCTTGTCCCCATGCTGGTTCCTCGCCGTCAGCCTTCTCCCATGTTTCGCCGGAATCGCCGACGCCGGGACCCCAGCCATCTGCCGCACCCCAGCCGCCAGCGTTGGACCATTCGGTTTGGTGGCCGTTTATGCTAGGAGGTTCGATAGCGTCGGCGAGAAGTTCGGCCTCGGTAGGGACGAGTGGCTTGAGAGCACTTGGATCATCCGACTTTGGGGGATCAGATTTAGCGTCGACGTCCATGGGGGCAGCGCCTTCGACTTTTGTCTCCTCAGGTAGACGCCCAAAGATCCATCCCCCTTCGATGCGCTGCCCCCAAATGAGACCACACGCTTTGCCCCAAGCGTCGGGGAACAAGCGAGCCAGCTTGGTTGTATGCGGCATTTCCTGTTTCGCAAGTTGTACGACCTTTTTGGCGCGAGCGATGCCGTGCCTGGTACCCTTTTCTGCAGACGTAAACACTTCGTTGTTCTCGAGAAAGTTGAGGAAAACTTCAACGAGAATCGGGGTGTCTCGAATTTTATGCTCATTCCTACCATATTTAGTAACAATGTGTCAAAGTTTGTGTGAGCAACCATAATGGTAAATCCTTTACAGAAGATGACGTACCAGTAGACGCCCTTGTCGTACGCATAAGACGTCAAAAACAACTTGATCACCCGCTCCGGGTCTTGATGGAACGCGTCCAAGGCACGCTCTCTTGCGGTTTCGGGCACTATTCTCGACCCCTCGTTCTCTGGGATCTCTTCGATCGTTGCGCTTGGTAGGGCGTCACCCTCCGCGGCAAGTTCTGACTCGTCGCCGTCTGAAACATCGTCGTCGTCATCCTCATCGCCTGGCTCGGCCTTGCGATTCGTCTTGACGCCTTGGGGACTGGGATCGACCAGGCCGAGACAAATCGCAAACTAAGTCACGAAATCGTGTAAGAGATTGAAGACCCATTTGTCAGTGGGACATACCACTTGCGCGACTTGCTGTACGTGCTGAGGGAAGCGACGCTTCTCCATAAAGTCCTTGTGAGCTTGCAAGAGTCGGTCAACATACGTTTCGCGACTGCCCTCAAATAGTTTGAGCACAATACTCGTAGGCTATCATTTTACTCACTGATCATATTTGTACGCCCGCCTGGATGGTTTTGAATCCTCTTCGATTTCCTCCCACCACTCAAGCGGCACCTCGACCGTTTGACCATCGACGGTCTTTTTCTTCCTGCGCCGTTTCTTCTTTTCACCATCGTGACGCGACTCTAGCTCGATGGTGGGAGCTCCCACTCCCTCGGGCTTGGAAGTTTCGTCGTCGGGGTCGATCCATAATCCCGTGGCTACAAACTGGGAAAAGGGGATAACCTCTACCCCTTCGGGTTTGGCAGGAAACGGCGGCCATTTGTACCACGGTACGTTCTCAGGCCAGTCGTCGGGTGCTCCTGCGTTGTTGTTCATGGAGGAGAGTGTCGTGCGTGTGTGCAGGTGGTGGATGAGAATTGGGTGGCTACGGGGTTTTCTGCCATTCATGGTCACGAGGGTCTGGGCCCGAAAATGGTTCACCTCTAGACACTCTGAGACGGTCACCCGCACTCTTGCATACCGTCCGAGATGGAAGCTCCACCCCTTTCACGACGGCTTTCCGTCGTCCCGAGCCACCCACTCTCGCCTTAACCAGGTGATACTTGGCCACGCCTTTTGCGGCGAGTACTCCCTGCGTTTCAGACCCAGAGATGATCCCTCGTGCCCATGCGACCATAATACCCTCCAGACGATGTTCCATGTCTTGTTTGAGTGCCCGCTGCACAGCAAAGCCCGTCGCTCGCTGCGCAAGGCCTCGCCCTTCCTCTTGCACTCGGAGCTGTTTGGCACCTTTTCTGGCCTTCGCTCCATGGTCTCTTTCCTTAACCTTTCGAACGCCTTTAAGGCCCCTTCATAGACTGAGTTCCGCCGTAGTTTGTTAGTCAGTTGTGGTGTGTTGCGTCGCGCGTGTTGTAGTCTTTTAGGTAGTTTCTACCGTACGCCTTTTGGCCCCGGCTCCTCCGTACCCTTTTCGTAGCTTCGATAC
>WSLM01000674.1:0-13548 GCA_019677335.1 Ceratobasidium sp. UAMH 11750 | reverse complement strand
GGAGGAGCTCGAAATATCGCCGTCCGCCTCTTTCTTCCGCCCAAGCAAGGGGTCTGTGAGCCGGACTGTGGCCGGGCTATCGAATAGCTCCGTCCCTGGCAAGACTGCTAGTAGAAGCGCCAGCGCCCGGGGCCCATCCGCCGATTCGCCAGCCTCAGACATCCCCGCAGTGTCTGGCCCGGTCCCAGTTGCCTCCATCCCGCGAGTTGTTCGAATCAAGAGCGACATACTAATGCCACGAGGCGCATCACTCTTTGATGCTCAGAGTTCGCTACATCTTCTTATAGCGGTCCACGATGCACTGATGGGTAAGTGCCAGAGTTTGTTACTAGCGCGCGGACCGACATATAATTAACGCACCGCATTAGGGATAATGGCGTTCACCCAGGCTAAGAAGCTACATTGCGACATCAGCGCATACAACCTACTTTTGATTAACCCTGAGAAGCACTATGGAGAACGTAGATGGTTGGAGGCACCCAAGCTCCCGCAAGATTCAGACGTGTGGAGACGGACCGCCAGGGGTACCGACTCCGCCGTTGCTGGTGTTGCCCTAAACTCCGAGACCAGCGCCAAGCAAGTCGCCTATTCTACAGTACCCTCACTAACGCTAACCTGGTTCCTGCAGTGCTTGCGCATGCCCTCGTCGCAAGAGAGTTGAAGAGTTGAACCGCGGACCCGTGTGCGTCGTCCATGATACCGAGTTTACGGTCAACGAGGATAGAACGAAAGGGGAGGTGCACACTGATCGGACTGTACGTCAATATCTCCGCAAGCTACAGGACACAGAGCTCACCTAAAGCACCTAGGGTACTCCGGCATTCATCTCAGCACAGCTGTTAGAGGGTATATCCTCTGGACAAGGACCAATCACTCGGAGTTTTATTCACGACATCGAATCTTTGCTGTGGGTGTTAATCTGGGTCGTCGCCCACCGTTCCCAGGACAAGGATTGCTGGAAAGTCAATACCACGGCCGGAGACGTCATCAGAAAACTTTCCCAAAATGACCTTCATTCCCTCGGCGAATACAAGCGAAGCCTACTTACCGATCGAGCTCGTTTGGAAGAGAAAATCGACGACTTCGAAAACGACTGGTCTGGGGACCTCGCCGGGGTGATCGGAGAGCTGGCGGATTATATCTTTACTTATATTTACTTTCGACCCCTTAAACCTACACGGGTACGAGCGGCTTCAGACTTCCGCGTCAAGCAGATGCAGCTGCACGAAACCTATATGACTCAATCTCGGAGTGATACCTTCGCGACCTTATTTGGAATCCTAGATGTTACAATTGCAGAGCTCCAGGCGAGGTGTCCTGTCATTGACTTTGGTAGACTATAGACAAATATATTATGCTGTATGTGTTACGTCGTATGCGTCCTGTACCCCATGTATCCACACGTCCTTACTCTCGGATTATTTCCTTATTGAATGAGAGGTTAGACGTTAGTTTCTATGCGACACACTCCACACAAATAGAAACTGGTATTTGTTGATGAGGATTACTTGGTTTATCTGCGTCCGTGGGCGTATTCAAAATGCCGGATCAAGACAACCTGTGCTAGCAAGCCGTACATACCCACTCACTTGGTCACTGGGAGCTTATATGCTACCTCAATTCTGTAAATAGGTTTGGGAGTTGTTGCGCAATATTTAGCTACCGGATATCGTGCCCCTACCGCTTTAGATTCAGCATAAGATGTGATAAGTAAACCTTGTTGGATACGCATACAACGTGACCAGCCGACGTGACAAGCTGGCGCACCTGTTCACGTGATTGCAGGTGGTTACTTCACCCTCGGACCAGAATATGTCAATCATTTCCATTTTGCCCGGGGAAATCTTCCTCCGCATCTTCAAGTTATCAACGCCCGAATCCATCCGGTGCTGCTCACAGGTCAGCTCCGACTATTCATCTACTTGATATCGTTTAAACATCCACTGTTACCCAGGTTTGCCGCCTACTTCGCAACCTCATAAAAGAGTGCACGTACATTCAATATCTGCTCGAGCTAGACACCTGCGGCTATGTCGAGCCTCCTTGCACTCGTTCAGACTTGACCTATACTCAGAAACTTGACATACTACGCGACCATAGGGCACGCTGGGGCTCGCCGGGAAACATTCGACCGACTGAGTACGAATTGAACTCGGATGAGCATGGGGTCACTTACGAGTACGCTGGGGGAATCTATGTCCGTGGCGTGCCGAATGTCGAGTCCGACAGGCTTACCCGCAGACTGTACTTTTATCAACTTCCGTCTCGAAATCACGGCACTGGATACAAGGACTGGTGCATCTCTGACCTAGGTGTTGATACTAGAGATTTTGGGATCTGCCCTGAGCAAGACTTGCTGGTGCTACTGGAAACCAACGACGTGAGGCGCAATTTTCTGACGGAGGGTGTGTGCCGGATCCATCTAAGGTCAATGACGACAAACGAAATCCACCCAAAGGCTAAGCCCGGTCGATCTATTCTTACCTATAAGCCTCCACGCGAATACCCACCCCCCGACCGGTCTTTTTACTTTGAGATTTCTGGTCACTTGCTAGCAATTCTGTTCCGCTCGAGAAACCGAAGTCTACCATCTTTTGTCGTGATATGGAACTGGACCACCGGAGAAGAGCTTTCAGTAGGTATTATTCTCTGATGCTACGAGTGGTGAGCCTGACCTTTGCATAGCGTGTTCGAACAATGGGCGGCTGGAACGCCTCGTTCACGCTACTCTCCGAGGACTCGTTTGTCCTACCGCGATTCTCAAAATCATACGATGTGGAAGCTCATGTACCCGATGATACGTTTGGCTCGCTAGACGTCTATCGGTTTGGCACCGCGAATGTCGAGCCCAAGTGCGTAGCATCATTCAAGCTGCCACCGCTGGGACGCGAGCACGGTGAATCGACTGTTCAAATTCGATGTTCACCCACTACCGTCATACCAACCTCCCAAGCCTACTTGAACTCTCCACCCAAAATCTATGATCTTGCACCCCTCGATCGGCTACTATGTATAGATGTGCACAGGACTCCCATCCAAGGGGCAGGATTCGCAGAGTCCGCTGGGACGCTGTTCATTCCTTCGTCTGTCCTCCTCGGTGCTCTGGTAGATTACGACCACGCACCACTGGACCAGGATGATTGTCTAGTTATCCCATGGCCTACCTGGGCATCCAAAGTCTCATGGGCTGATACACGCCATTTTCGAACCGGCAACGAATGCTACATGTTCGGGCAACGTACCATCGCGTTCCAAAACACCCCATTTGATCAATCCAGTAGGATAATCATACTCGATTTCGACCCGCGCCGACTCGGGGCGCGTCGCATCGGCGATATATCAGCACAGGGCGAGGTCTGCGCTCCGGGAGACGGTTCGATGGCACATTTGAAGGATTTTACGGGCAAGGCCGCTTTTTGTTCGGAGGAAGCACCCGCCAGCAGGAAATATGTGAAAATGGTTTTTACGACCGAGGAAGAACAGGACGTGGATTTCTGGGACACGGTGATGGTTGATGATGAGCATAGTGAGTATCAGCGTTCGCTGTTCATTAGATAAACGCTTAACGGTGCTCCATTATGATCTTCAGTCGTAGTGAAAAAGGTAAGCCGCTAGCCTCGATCCTTTGAAGACGCAGCTATTTACACATCCTGATTTCAGATACGACAAGAGGGGAAGTTCTCACTCTTGGTTTACAATTTCTAATACCAATTTAATCCGGCATGAAGTCATTTGTAGTTCTAGTTGCCCAACCTCTTGATGATCTTGCGCTTGTGAGCTTTCTTGCCAAATGTACATGTAATGTATCCCGTTGACGACCCACGCAAATTACCCAATGCTATCTGGTTATGCTTTCTCCACGCGGGAGACCTGAGACTACGAGCCTGCCTGTAGTGGGCCATCCAGCGTGCCATATCTTGAGCGCGATAGGGTATACAAGCAACATGCTTGCAACGTCAATATTCACACTCCTTCCATGAGAGCAGGGATACGATTAGAACACGATACACTCAATGTCTGAAACCGGCGGCGGCGGGCGGGCTAACGATCCGTGTGAGGGCTAAAACACGCTAAAAAGGTTAATCCGACGAAAGCGTATAGCATTCACATCCACTACCCCTACAAACGCAAAATACGACTTATCAAACCTACGAGATCATGCGAGTGCACCCTACAAAAACACCATTAGCCAACCAACCGAACTATAAAGCCAAGCAACACTTACCATAGGATCCCAAGCAGGCAAGACAGTTGGGTTACCACCATCCAAAATCTTGACCAAATCCTTCGCCGCAAGCTGGCGCGGGATGACCACCTGGAACACATACCTACATCCACCCACTGTCAGCGCTCCTCTCCAACCCAACTCGGATAAATACTCACTCGTCAAACCACTTATCGGTCATAACATAATACCCCTTGTCTCCGTTCACATCCCCCCACGAGTTCTCAATGCGGTACCGAACAGGCGCGCCGGAAGCGTCGAGGTGCACACCACTGATGACCATCGCGTGCGTCATGGCGCTGTCACCCATGAGAAGACGTTGTTCCTTCGTCATAGCGTATTTCAGGCCGAGGGAGTTCTGAAGGTAAGGAGGTGAGTGCACAGATAAGAAGCGAAGGGATGCGATGTGATTTACCTCAAAGTCGTAAACATCGAGATCCATGATACCATGTGGCGAGTCGAGGAATTTCCCGACCTCGCAACCGAAGAACACCGGTTGGCCAGCTTTGATGCACTTGGGTTGGCTTAACCTTAGCCCTATCCAATAGTTACTATGTGCAATGCATACGTACGGTAATAATGGCCTCCTTCATCCTCTTGGACTCGGTGTTGACGTCTGAAACGCAGACGTAGGTGTAAAAAAATGGGTCAGAGCCGAACAGGTGAGGCACTCACATTCAACACCGCGCATGCCCCAGATGTTACCGAGTGCCTCAACAGTGTAGAGCTTGCCATAGTCGTTGCGAGGGTCGTTGATGAGCGAGAACGCTTGCAGTGGCTTGGGTTGACAGCTGTTTAGTGCGCATTGAATAAAATAACCGACGTGGACATACCGGATACTGCTTGGATGCAAATGCCTACAAGTAATTTTGTTGATTCTTCCCCCAAGTTTCCGATCATTGTTACGCACCTTGTAAAACTCACGTGGCGTACCCTCCCAGGACTTGACTTTCCCGTCCTTGTCCTTGTAATCCCAAGTGAACTTCTCATCCGGCCTTGGTGGAACACCCATCGCGGCCGTCATCGCCTTCCAGATTTCGGCCATAAATTCCTCTTTCGCGGCCCGAGCCCGCATCAACGTAGCCCCGCCCACCTCCTCGCCTTTAACGAGCTCCCTCAACGTCAACGCCATCTCGCGCAAACGGGACGTCAACACAGTGTTGATCCCACTCGAGTTCGAGCTCGAATAACTCTCCGGATAGATCGCCTGGGGAACGACACCGTACCGCTCGAGTAGGTTTCGGGCCATATCCCACTGCCCACCGTCACCAATTGGCGAGGTGGCGAGATGAGAAATGAGGCGCGAGTCGAGCGGGAGCGAGGCGTGGTGAATGGAAAGTTCGAGATAGTAGTTGGCTTTCTCGAGTTTGTCAGCAAAGAAGAGGTATGACTGGGAGAGCTGAAAGTCGGAGAGGCAGAGTTGCTGCATTATGTTGTATCGTAGAACGTTCTGTAAAATCACTTGAGATGAGTACAGGTTGGTGTACATGTTACGTGTGAGATGAACGTGCCGTGGTAGCAAACAGCCAGCATCGGCCGCTCGAACGCTGGTTCGTAATAGGTCCAGTCGTGAATGGCACAGTGAGGTTGAAAACATGCGTATCAGCAACATACGCGCCACGGGAAGCGAGCGCAGTCTTTATATCAGTGTGAGCAAGAATCGTACGGGCCAGCCTCAGCTTATCGTCCTGCCACACCAAAGAATAAGCTCTCGCGCGAGCGACCGAACAAGCGAGCAGACTTACATTCTTCGACTCCTCCTGCCACGACTTCAACGAGTCTAACGACAATGAACCGTCCGCCGAGACTGGCGCGCCCAAGGTACCAAGCTTCGCAATGCGTTGTGCGAGCTCGTCGACGGCGCGTTGTTCGCTGATAGCCTTTTCCGACACGGGCGACGGCCGTGCCGGGGTAGTAGATTGAGCTGCTCCCATGATAGTGTTTGTGGTTTGTGTGATAGAGGTGTGTTGAGTCAGAGGTCGTGGAGAGATGTAGAGGGAAGCTGCGAGTCTTATCTGGCCATATGGGTCGCCCTGCGCGGGTTCCCTGTCACCAGCCGGGGTGCACGTGATCGGCAACTCGGCGTCTTCCGAATAAGCAATTAGGTAGAAGCATATACCTAAAATAGACTTATTAGCATACATGCACTCAAGTCCGCAACTCCTCGCACTCGGATGAATATATTACCCTGAAATTAATCTCCTTAAAGTCTGTGCTTCTGAGCTAAGCATCGTCAGGTACGTTGTGGGAGGCCAGCGCGAGGCCGAGCCGGTAAACGTTTCCGGTACCTTAAATTCCCTCGATACCCTCGGCAGCAATCGTAATCGATGCCAACTTTAATGAGCCGAGATGAAATATCCCGGGTAATTTCAATGATGGCAGCCAGCGAGTATTTAACCACTGGAGGGGGCGAACTCGCCGCTCCAAGTTCACCCCATCTCCCTAAAGCATGGCTCACGTACCCACTGCTCCTCAGCCTGACTTGCTGGCTAGCCTTGGTGAGAACAGAGAAGAAGCTGCGCAGCGGTAAGGTTGCTCCGACCTATTATGCTCACCGGGATTCTCATACCTGTACCAGAGCTCTCGAAGTGTTGAAGCAGATCGAAGAAAATGGCGGCTCTGCCGCATTCGAGGCCTGGTTGAAAGAAACGGACAACGGCACCAATGTCTCAATCCCACATGAACTCGACCTTAACTTTGCATCAGAAGTGAACTCGGCATTTTCTGCCCAGTCTAACACGTGGTCCAAGGGCGCGGCCTACAGTGTCTCCTGCAAGATGTACACGGCCTACATACGCACCGTCCTCGAAGTTGACATCGAAGGCACCGAGTATGCGGGTAAAGGCAGCGCTTGGGGGATTGGTATTGGGTACTCCAAATTCAAGGGCGAGTTAACTCTTGAAGACGGGGAAACCATCCAGAGCCTAGGATCAAACGTCGATAGATTTACGGCTGGCGTCAAACCCCACGGAGACGATAAGATGATGACGTTTATCATATTCTACGGGAACGGGAGGTTGATTGCAAAGCTCGTAAGCTTTGAGCTGAATTTCCTGGCGGGACTCTCCGGATTTGCAAGTAGTTTCAAGTTCTCAAGGTTAGTCTTCGTAGTTACTCGAGCCGTTTCTGGGGTATGAACTGAACATTGAATAATACCAGGAAATGAACGTGATGGGTTACCATGCTAGTGCTTTTACATGCTGCTTGTATGTAAAAGAGCTTAAGTAAATTATCTTGTAGCTAGCAGGGCTGAAAGTCATACATATATAGCTTCTTGCTCATTTGCCTCCGATCCTTTCGGGCTTGCAAGTAACTAGCAGCGGTGGACATTACCTCTTTAGATTAAACGGGGTGACCGAAAGGCGAGGCTGGAATGGAGGAATGAATAGTGGGTTGAAGGGTAACCATTAGGTTTTGCGACACGCTTCCAAGCAACCTGAACCCGGACGTCTTGCAGTAATACGCAACCCCTCCCCTAACCCACAAGCCCTCGCATTCGGCCGGATGGTTCACGCTGATAACCAGTGGGTGCCTCGAATTCCTTGCTTCTGCGAAAATTAGTATCAGCGTTGACGGTGTGTAATGGCTCATGCGCTGATCGGTGCTCGAGTGTCCGCGCTCGGTAAATGCCCCCGGTGGTCTTAATTTTCTTTATCGTTCTCGGAGAGATCAAACGCCGTCGAAGGTTTGGCACATTCGCCCAGTCCGTGCCGGGCCAACTCGCTCTGGAAAAATTCCATGGGGTCCTTCAGCGAGGGGGAACGGGTATTTAACTACTGGAAAAACATGCTGTACTGCCAATCTGAACTCACTCTACCTCCTCTCAAGGGCTAACGCATCTGGGACAACTCCTACGCCCAATGATCTCCTCGCTGGGCTTGGTGATACCAGGGAAGAAGCTGCAGGGCGGTAAGCTATTGTTATGGCATTTCAACCTCTTCTGAGACACTGACTTCCATACCAGGGCACTTGACATACTGAAATGGATCGAACAGAGCGGAGGCTCGGCTGCATTCGAAACCTGGATAAATGAAACCGACAACGGTACCGCCGTCTAGGCACCACCTGAAGCCGAGGCGGAACTCGCGCAGGAAGTCAACTCTGCCATCTTATCCTCAAACTTTGCATCTTTGTCCGCAAACTCTTGGTCCGGAGAAAAGGTCTACCCAGTCTTTATCAAGATATTCTCAATCGCAGCATACTCCATAATCGAAATGTATGTCGAAGGCACCAATTACAAAGGAACAGGCGGCGCCTGGGGCGTCGGTGTCGGCTATTTCGGGTACTCTGCGCACCTATATCTGGAAGGCGGACGAACCATTGAGAACCTGTTGTCTGACGTCTCTCGGTTCTAGTTTTACGCCGGCGCGGGCGCGCCGGGGGTCGGGGGTGCGATTGTCAAGTTCTACGATAATAATGGGAACGATATTGGAAGTGCCAAGGGTTTTGGTATTGGCATTATTGGGGGCATCGGTTTCGAGGGCGATTTCGAACTTTACAGGTGAGTTCAAGACCCGAGCATTTCTGGCGCATTTGGCTAATGGTCCAATGGAAACTAGGCAATGAGCACCATCGAGTTGTCACGTTCTGGCCATTCTGAACAGCTATCTTTACTGCGCGCATGTAGAATGAAGTATGAAATGGGCAATGGAGCCGCTTTAAGTTGAAAGCATTGTGTCTCATGTCTGAAACCACCAATGTGGTCAATTTCTCAGCACATAAAATCCTAGATTCGCGTGTACCCTCTCCCATAAATCAGGGTCTAGTCACCTCCGAACCGATCTTTGCTATCATTGGAGCTAGCTATTTCGGAGACCTGAGCCCCATGCACACTCTATACGCAGGCGCATACGATCCCGAAGCCGTGAAAGGTCCGCTAAAGTAGCTGAAAGGGACGTCAAAAAACACATGCATACAGCCTTGTGAAAGAAAATAGAACAGGAGAGTAACTAGCATCAAAAACTATACACAAGCAAGCTGTACTCCTGCTTAGGTATCACCATTTTCTATCCAAGACACGTGAGCTCGCGCGTTATGAATGTAATTCGATCACCTACCCTCCAGATTACCACTACACGCCGAGAATCAATTGAATAGCTAGCCAATATGAATATGAGGTGGAAACATACAGTGTTCTTCGTCCATCCATGCATAAGCCTCTTCCACTCCTTTTGGGACTATGGTATTACCAAAAAATTAGCGGCCAGCGTACACAGCAGCACGTAGACAGTGTACCCTCATAACCTTCCTCGATCCACCTCTCTACATCGGCCAGGGTGGTATGTTCTATTGGTATAGTGGATTTCGAATACGGTCCCCCGATGCCACGGGACATCAACCGTTGTGGATGCAAGTCGAATACGGTGATACCAAATGATCGAGAGTCAAAAGCCCATCCGCTGTGGCTCAAGATTGGCAAAGAAACTACCCGAAGATCGAATGCGTGAATGTAAGAGTCACGGGAAAATTCGAGGTGCTTGATTTGGACGACTTGATCCGCCCAGTCGGACCATGGAACAAGTTTGGGAGTAGGTCGAGGAGCGTACTGGGCAAGCTCATTGAGCAGGACAGAGCAAGGCACATAAAGGGCTCCTGGAGTTAATTGATAATAATGGATGACACGCAAGAGTCGATCGCCAGGCGCCGAGTGGTAAACCTTGGCAGGAGAACCATGATGATTCTGGGTACTTGTAGACACAGGATCCAACCTTAATGCATACCGGCTACAAACTTTGAATTCATCGGCCGGCAGAGCAAAGGATATGATATGTGTAGCTTGCTCCGATATGGTAGCTTGCGGATCAAACTGGTAGACACTCAGCCAGCCGAGTGTGCCCTTTGGGATGTTTTGATCCATGTTGAGGAAGGCTGATGATCGACAAACGACAAACGAGCTTTCGTTGAGCAGCTCAACGGAAGGCTCAATGCTATCGTCCCTAACAGTAAGATGCTAAATATTACGAGCTCGGCAGAGTTGTCCAGCAGAGGCGAGGGAAAACATACCGAAACCTCCTGGCCGGTTGTCCAGTTCCAGATTACTATATTTGCCTTGTAGTCTCGTAAGAACAACCCAATCAATAAATGTTGAAAGATCTTGATGATTTCCTCACGCAAGTCCGAGGAGTCGCTTGGGGGGGTGAAGCGGAGAACAGTTCGGCCTGGAGTAGCTTTGGGGTGAGGTTGGTTTGTGCTCATAGATCTCAGATGAATTTCGTCTGGCACGTTGTCAGGTAAGCCACTCCCTGCCTCAACCACCACAAGCAAATCCTGTTCGGGGTCAATCCAAAGGCCGAGGCACTTGTTTTCTAAGTCGATACTCCATTGTTTGAATTCGGTGCCTCTGTTGGCCGACGGAAGCTGGTAGAACACCAATCTCTCGCTTCGGCCACCCACATCCTGGTTCCACATAAACGTTCCGTTCTTGAATATGCCTCTGACTTTTGCATCATAATCCGGTAGCTCGTATCGGACCGGCGTGACGCTTGCGGGGCTACTCCACCATGCATTGTGTTTACGGAGCATCTCGGCTTTTGCGGAGTAGCTTAGATCAGTTCGGGGATGAAGCGGCTCAACATAGCCACACGCGTCCAGCTTGAGTTTATATTGTAGGTAGTCGTTTGTGTCTATAAATTTCCTGAGAGAGCGGCAGACCTAATCGATAGAGGAAACATTGAATGGCTCGTTTCTCAGGGGTTGGGAACACTAACCTTTCGACATTGTCTGACTGACGTGATAGTCGAGTGAGTAAGGATGTACAGGAGAATATCAGTGGGCAGATTTTCGAACGAGGTGGCTGCCATAGTGCCAAATTCCAAAGAGTCAGGACACAGCACACCGGAGAGTAGAGTGGATGTCGTCGAGCACCAGCGCCTAATCGGTCACGTGCAGAAAGGAGACAACTTATTTGCAAATCAAATACCGACCGAGAAATGAAACGCCCAAGCTCGTGCTATTTCAAGCAGGTAATTCGTGTAAATGAGCAGTCGGTCATATATCATTAATAATCTGTGGCCTACGTGCAAGAAGTAGTGTGCATTGACTGCCGTAGTGTGGCGTTTCCCTGTCGTTTGCACCCAAATCAAACACCTATTGACCTCCTCGTCAACATCGTTGACGTTTTTCGTCGCCGCTGGAGCCTTTCCAAACTGCCAAGCTTGTCGTGCAAGTGCATCTTCCCCCGCAACGGCGCCCTTCAGCGCGGGCACATGATAGCGAGGTGTATGTGCACCTTGCACCACCCGAGTTTCAAACTCTCTCTCAGGAAGCCTCGTCAGTAAAATCTGTTCTTGCTCACGAGCATGGGGTTTGCTCGTGAGTGCAAGGTTTCTTGAAAATCTCGCACGGGCACATGACACGTAACCGTGCACTTTCCCGAGCACTCGCGACCGCGGGGTCTTGGCTTTGTAAGCATTCGTGAGCGCTCCCGATTGGTTGTGAGCACTCGTGAGCACTGGCCACATGCTCCCGAGTGCTCTCCGGTGCAACCTATCCGGGGGTCTGACTCCCGGTGCTCCCCGGTTCGTGAGTGCTCGAGACGGCTTACGTGACCCGGCGGATTTTGTTGTGCTCCCGTTCATGCCTTAGTAGCTCTTGCATAGACCTCTGTTCTCTGTCCCTTGCGGTACTCTTTGTCTTTTGGTCTTGGGCTAGTGCTTCCAACGTTTTGACTCGTCGCTCACGTAGCTGGCTAAAGGCGTTGCTTGCATCTGTTTGCTCCTTGTGTCCTCCCGCATCGAAAGGCCGAGGGACGTGGACAACTAAGAGCGTCGGTGAAGATGTTGCACTTTTATATCCCTTCTCGACTTGACCGGGGGACTGTCCCGATAACTTTGAAGAATAAAACCACTTTCTGCCTTTCCGAACTGCTGCTCGGAAGCAGAGCAAGCATTTTGAGGTAGGGATGCGGTCGAAACAGTTTAACCTGAAGAGTCGACTGGGTTTGAGCCAACCTCGAAGATCTTAAACCTGATTTTGATAGTCTAAATTTCGAGAAATAGATCATTGTGTTGTTATGAGAGACATTTGTTGAAGAACGCATATATGTTACCATTTTTGGAAACCATTATCCCTCTGCGTCGGCAGCCGGTGGGACAGGGGACGTTGGACATTTATAACGTCGCTTTTCAGCTGGGTTGGATGCGGACTGACGGTCTTCTCATGTCGCTACAATATTCTAAGGAAAAAGGAGAAAAAAAGGGGGATCACATGACCTAAGATCACGTGAAACGAAACAGGATTATTGCTCTTTTAGGATTCTCTCAACCCCACTTCCACGTATAACCACCAAAAAGTGGCTCAATACACAACACCATGTCCCTCTTTCAAAAACTAGTCGACCTCCTCACTCGACTGGTAATATTTATGTTATCCTCTGGCCCCGTCCCACAACATGTTGCGTTTGTCATGGACGGGAACAGGCGCTACGCGCGACAAAAGCAAGTCGAGATTCAAGAGGGGCATTTGTCTGGGTTTGGAGCCCTCAGACGCGTGAGTTCTACTTCTCAACAAAAGTAGTATAAACCTGACTTTTCTATAGATGTTGGAAATATGCTTGAGGCTCAAGATTAAATGCGTAACAGTGTACGCGTTCTCGATTGAGAATTTCAAGCGGTCGCCAAAGGAGGTAGACACGTTGATGAGTTTGGCAAAGAGTAAGCTGGAGGAACTTTGTTCACATGGGTAAGTACGCTCGCGGATTTTCATCAGACCAATCATATAGCTGTGTGAATAGGGATTTGCTGGACCAGTACCAAGTACGGTTGAACGTCTTGGGAAAGACGGAGCTCCTTCCACCGGACGTACTCGAAGTCGTGCACCGCGCCGAGGCGATGACAGCAAAACACAACGGGTGCGTTTGCCCATTCACACGTCGATCCACGTGGCATTAACGATTCCGCAGCGCGATCCTAAACATATGTATGCCGTATACCTCGCGCGAGGAGATTACGTCCGCTGTGCAGTCGATTGTTCGGTCACATCAGGCCGGGGAGATTGAACTCGAGTGGGTACCAACATTCACGCTCATATAACCTCGACTGATACACGTGTAGTGATATCACGCCGGAAACACTCGAGGCGCGACTTTATACCAAACTCCGCGATAGTCCGAAGCTCGATATTCTTGTGCGAACGAGCGGTGTTCACCGGTTGAGCGACTTTTTGCTTTGGCAGGTATGAGTTCTTGTCTTGTGAAACAACAGACTGCTAAACCCGGTCCAGGCATGTGCAGATACCCAAATTCACTTCTCAGACGTGTACTGGCCGGACTTTGCACTGCGGAACCTCGTGCCCGTGTTACTTGACTACCAGAGGAAGCAATGGGG